>NC_061167.1:2384693-2387193 GCF_022113875.1 Hydra vulgaris | reverse complement strand
TAACGACAGAAAAACATCCTCCAACACACTTTGTGATATTTATTTTGTAAATCATTTCATAAAGTCTGGAAGAAAGTTATCAGCGTTAGATGTTACAAAAAAAAATTTAAGTGTTGAAGAAAAAAATCTATTAATTCAATGTTCAGCTAATGTACGCAATGTCTTCTTTTATTGTCCAATTAAATTAGAAGGATGGAAACCAGTAAATAAGATTGAAGGGCTTGCAATATACATCTCTAGTTATTTAGTAACGAAGAAAGAATTTGAACAAAACTTTCTTCCATGGATAAATCTTTGTGAAAAACTGACTCTTAAACTTCATGACGACATCGATTTTATTCAAGATGTATATGAATGGATTCGCTGTTTGAATATTAAATGGTTGTCGATTAACTACCGTGGAAAATACTTTTATAACCTCAACGAATTAAAAAGCTTTATAACTCAGGAAAAATGTTTAATATCTTAAAGATATAAAAAAAAACAATTGAGTTCGTCAATAATAAATTAATTATATCAAAAAAATCCATTTTTTAACATTTCTAAATTGTTTTATTTTCGAGATCATTAGAGGTAAATATATCATTAGGTGTAAATTAACAAAATTGATTAGCTATATCCTATCACAGCTATTATGAAAGGTTCAAGAACGTTTAACAAACGTTGCGAACGTTTAGAAAGTAGAACGATCGCAACGTTTGTTCAACGTACTTAAACGTTTTGAGTTAACTAGATTAATTTTAAGTTGTTCAGTCATATTGTATTTTTTGAAAAAACACAAAATCATTATTTTTGAATTATGTTATATTTTAAATGACCAACTCAGTTACAAATTAAGTGAAATGTTTTATGGATTTTTTTGTTAACAAATATGTTTTTAAATATACTATTTAATTTAAATAACATATTTGATGTTTAAAAATTTTATTTCTTGTTTTTTTGATTTAATTTGGGAATTTCTAAAGGATGATTAATGTTTAAAAATTTGATTTAATGTTAACAAATTTAAGAGTTTTATAATAAGTAAATCGTTTGTTATATATGGTAAGTTTGTTTTAGATATATAAATAAGAACAATATTATGGCATTTAATTTAATCTAATTATTTTTAAATATTAAACAATATTTAGAAAAATATTAATAATAGTAAAAATAAGTAAAAATAATATTACTATAATAATAATTATGATATCAAATTTATTTTAAGTTTATAGTTAAAATTGCATTAACTTTTGTTTTTATTATATTAGTTATACAATATATAACTTTAAATTAAATAAATAAATGTTAAAAAGATATTTGTTATTATTTATACTTTGTGATTTGGTTCAAATACATTTCAGGAATGTTATAGCTTCCAAAAATAATTTAATCTTCTGCAGAAACTTTTTTTTGGATGTATTATGCTTTATAATTACTTTAAAAAAATAATAATTAGACAAAAGTATTTCATAAAATACATTACTGACAATAAGTATAAAATCACTTAATTATTTGTAAGTGGTTTAGTACTAATTATAACTAATAAGTTTATTAAATGGTAATTTTTTACACTTTTTATCACTAATGACTGAATGACAACTTTTTGTTAGTGTATAAGGACTTATAATCATTGCCATTTTTATACTAATGCACTAAAGATTTAATTGTGGTTTATTACTAATTGTAAGTAATGAGCATTTGTTATATAATATTCTTGTTTGTACCACGTATTAAAAAAATGAACAGTTTATGTTTTTATTGATAAATAACTTGATTTTCTGATTAATCAATGCCTGTAAAGAATGCATGATAAACGCTTGTTAGAAGCATTTTTACTAAGTAAATAATACATGTCTTTTACTAGTTAGTATACCTTTTTTGTAATAATTCTTAAATTATTAAGCAGTTTTGCTGAGGGTGAGTATTTTTCAATATAGTCAACAAATAAAGTTTTGTAAAGTATAAGGTTAGGATATAAATTTTTAGTTCTAATGTAAACACACTGTGAAACAAGGCCTTGATGAAAGCTTATTACATAAAAATGATGCGCAGGAAAATGTTATAAGGTATCTAGATTTTTTCTTTAAAACTAGTACCACAAACAAAAAAATTAATGGAGTCAAACCTGTAACACTACTATAATAAACTGATACCTTAATGTATTATAAATAATCCGAAAAGAATCACTGTTGAAATTATTTACTTTTCTTATACTATCATCGAAGTCAATATGTAATCGTGGTATGATGACACCTCAGTTTGAAAAACAGAAGAGAATCTGCAACTATCAGTGAAATCAAAAGCTCTTGCAGTCCGTTTTTCAGAACACCCTGGCGTCTCTAAAAAAGTTTCAACTCACTAATTTTTTAGAAGGAATAACTAAATTGAAAAAAAATATTTTTTCACTTCACTCTAATTCACACTACAACTTAAATAAGCCCATTTGATAAACTTGTTATTTTTTAAGGTTATCCTTCAAGGAAGGTTTTTGAGAAAATAAGGACTTATGCCATCTGGG
>NC_061167.1:2373215-2383693 GCF_022113875.1 Hydra vulgaris | reverse complement strand
ATATATATATATATATATATATATATATATATATATATATATATATATATATTAATATATATAATATATATATATATATATATATATATATATATATATATATATATATATATATATATATATATATATATATATATATATATATATATATATAATTATATATATATATATATATATATATATATATATATATATATATATATATATATATATATATATATATATATATATATATATATTATATATATATATATATATATATATATATATATATATATATATATATATATATATATATATATATATATATATATATATATATATATATATATATATATATATATATATATATATATATATATATATATATATATATATATATATATATATATATATATATATATATATATATATATATATATATATATATATATATATATATATATATATATAATACAATTTGTTTAAATTGATCTTTATGGGTTGCACTGGCTACCTGAAACAATAGTTATTTATTTAGATGTTCAGATCAAATACAAAAGTTAACATGGAAATCATTAATAAGGTATCTGAAACTGCAAAAATCTTGGTTAATAAATGCACTTTCAAGGATATTATATTTATAGATGACACTATATTTCTTAATATTAAAGGGTCTTAAAATGTTCTCAAACCGATTGAATACAATGATCACTCTACTGAATACCGATTTTATATTTTGAATTATCACTTTTTTATTCAGCATGTTTTTTATCCAAAGTTTCCATTATCAAAAAAAAAATGTCTTATTACTCTTGACTTTTTTTTTGCAACTCAAGAGAACAGATTAATCCTAAAAAGTCATATCCAGTTCTAGGAAATATTGAAAAAAGGCACTATTTTCTAAGTTACAAAATTTTGTTATATCAGAAACTTTTTATAAATGAGAATGTAATTGTAAGAGATTAGAGGAAAGCAAATTTCGATTCATTTAATAGAGTACTTTTCAATATGGAATGGTAAACGTGTTTTAATGGCAAATTAGTCCAAGAAATGTATAATTATTTTTATTTTACATGAATGCAGCGTGTAAACTATTTATTTTACACTATAATTAATTAAAAAGTTTGATATTAATTAAAAAAAAAAGCGTATGTTTTGTATAAACATACGCAAATCTTAAAAAACTAATAAAATTAAAAAAGACCCTTTGATTTTTCAACTGTTCCTTTGGATGGAAAATTTTTTCTCTTGCGAGTAAATGCAAAAAAACTTGCAAGAGAGTCAAAAATTAATTAAGAAAAGCTATAGAAAAGTATGAAAAAAACATTACGACATTGGCTAAGAAAAATCCAAATTGACTTTACAATTATGTGAATGGATAACAACAGATCAACAACTTGATAAAAACTTTACGTAGTGAAAATAAAATAGTGACAAATGACCCAAATCAGATCGTAAGTTTACTAAATAACAAGTTCTAAGATGTATTTGTCCGTAAGAATGATTTTAATTTGCCAATGTTTGCCTCTAGAATTAATAAAACTTTTGATTTTGATATAATCCCATACAAAGATATTAATAACAGATTTGAAAGTTTAAATACCGAGAAGTGGTGTGGAGGAGATCTCATTAAACCTTTAATCTTAAAAAATTTTGAATATGGAATAGCTCTACCGCTTGCAAAGATATTTAAAGCTACCATTGTGCCCAGTAAACTATTTGTTCAGTGAAAATCAGTTATTATTAGTCCTATATATTTATATAGGACTAATAATAAGGAAGTAAACTGTCGCCGTTAAATTATCTTTAAATTTAACTCACTTCTGTACCTTGTAAATTCTAAAAGGGATTGTGCAAGATTTAATTGTGAATATTCTAAATGCAAACAACCTTTTTTCAAAAAATCAACGCGACTTTTTTAAAAATTAATCTTGTTCAAGCGACCTTATTGAAAAACTAGACAAAATCAAGTATTATATTAGAATTAACCTGTTAATGTAATTTCTTAGACTTTGCAAAAAGCATTTGATTCAGTGCCCCATAAAAGACTATTACTAAAATTTAAATCTGTTTGTAGTTAGTGTAGCTATAAAAAGTGTTAAAAAATATTGTTGAACGTATGTGTTTATAGTAAATGCTGAAAATAAATATAGTTTATTAATATATATAAATTTTTTATTAATTACTATTTTAAGCAAATTTTATTGAACAGATTTATTTTTCATTACCTATTTTTTATACTGTTATTTTTTGGATAAATTTGTTTAAAAGATATATTCTCCGTTCTTTGTTAACAATTTATGATTTTTTATGATAAATGTTGAAAAAAACTGACGCTCTTTTTACAAATAACTACTCCCCATTAAAACATTTAAAAGTCTCTATTTCCTTCATTAAATATGTTCAACATATATTTTTTATTTTTAATTTATAAAAGTATGTGTACAAAGTGTTTCACAAGTTTTTATAACTTTCATTAAATTTTTATGATTTTTTTTATAGAATGTTTTCTCCATAATAACATTTTAATGTTTTATATATTGATTTTTATTCTTTAGAATATTAAAGAAAGAAAAAAAAAAAAAAAGGTCAAGAATTTTCAATATTTTAAAGTTTCTTCATTTGAAGCAAATATATGATTGTTTATAGAAGTTTTCTATTAATAGTTTTGTATTTACCTGTTTATTGCAAATTTTGCATTAAATGGGTTTTGAAGTAAGGAAGGAGAATGTTTGATGAGATTTACATTTAACCATTTAATGCAAACAGTATTTGCTGAGCTGACACCCCTTATAATTTTTTTTAATTTGCTTATTTATGAGTTTTTGTCTCTAAAAACTTTGTAACTTTTAATAATTACTTTTTATTATTTTTTTAATCAAATAGTAACAATATTATGTCAAAAATTATTAATAACTATACTAGCAAAAAGCAACCCGTAATACGGGTTTTGGTCGGTCTGTTACATAATTAATTTATAGTGGCTGTTTTCCACAATTTAATGTTGCAAAACCTTAATAAAACCCTTTTAGAAAATCGCATTCAGCTTGAAAAAATTAATCCATCTGTAAAATTAACATAAAAAGTATTAGGAGGTAAAATAATTTACCAACTACTACTTAACATTTAAAATTACTACTTAACATTATTTAAGTAATTTACAAATGACATAGGTCATAACAGTGTAAGGCAGAACCATTTTCAGCGACCTTCCTAAGTTTAACATATAACGTTTTTAGTTACTGACACAAAATAATAACACTTGGTGATGCTTTAAATTGACGAAAGTGTCAATTAAATCCTTGTATTAATTTTAATAACACGGACCATTAAGATTAAAATGAAGTTAACTCATATTATACAGGAGTTATCAATTTTTTGGTATCCCTTTGATTAATTGTTCTTACGAAAAGAAAATTGTTAACTTAAAATTGTTAAATGCACACATTTAAATATTTTTATGAAAAATAATAAAGTTTATTATAAGTAACTACGCAACTGAGTACAAATACCTTTCAAACAAAAAAAAATTTAATTTACGATCAAACATGGGTATAACAAATTTTTTAATGCATTAATGCATCATATGATATACCTAAAATTGAAATTATAAGAGATAAGTAAGCATAAAAATTTGTAAACCTAGCTGACCCGACCCGGTTCTTGTTAAGTCTGTTCAACATAGACCATTTTTATATTATTTGTTTGGCCTGTTTATATCATTAATTTTTAGTAAACGGTAATTTGCCATCCATTTACTAAAAATTCCTTTTGTAACTTAAAATATAATTTTCCTAAATATTTTGACTCTAATATAGAGGTTCCTTCCCTCTTTTTGCTTTAATAGTGGCCAAGTGAATAAAATAAATGATCTACATATAAAAACAATGATCTACATATATAAGAATGTTTTCTTTCTTTCCTCGAAAGTGTTGCAAATACAGACTACGCTAACTAATTAGTTAAACACATAAATAAAACTTAAGTAACTCGATATTAATGCGCAAAATTAAAATATTCTCCATATTTTTTAAGGTTTTTGGTTACGACCCCCCATTTACAAAGATCCCCTTAAAATACGTACAACAAATTATTTGGCTTAAAATAGATAAAATATAAAATTAACTAATAGCATATATTTATATCTTTTTAACTAACGAAAATTTACAATAAAAAGATTTTTTTATTTAATAAATGCGACATAACGTAATTCTAAAATAAAAAAGTATTGAAATTATGATATCATAATTACAAAGAAAAAAAAACAGCAAAAACCACCACACAATTACCAAAAATCGATTTACCTATTTATAGTAACCTATTTTGAAATTGCAGTTAAAGATTTATCGAAAATGTTACTATAAAACCAGTTTCGAAGTACCCAAGCATTAACAATACTAAAAAAAAATCAAACTAAGATATAAATTGTTTTTTTTTTTTAATTTAAACATATATACAACTATAAACGTATATGATTTTATGTATCGCGTATAAACACATTTTACAACTACTGAATGATAGATATCTTTAACAAAAACTATGAAAAAAAATAAATAATGATAAATAAAGTTATACATACAAAATGTGCTCACAACCTTTAACAGTAAATTTTCGAAACGAAAATCCAAAGACTATAAACTAAGAACATTAAAAAATATAACAATATTTATGTTATATTTTTTTACCTACTATACCTTGAATAAGATGTTTATCAATTTCGAAAAACAAACTATTAAATGCTATAGTTCTCAAAAATTCAGCATACAGTTGACCATGAGAGAAACACGGTTTTTGAGATATTTCTTTTGTCTATATGTTTAATTTCGCGTTACGTAATATATAGACGAACCCTATATATTACGTAACCCTAAAAGAAAATACTTGCAACTAAAAAGATTTTATTTATTACAATATTTGAACAACCAAGGGACAATTTAAAGAATTATATCTTTAAATAGCAAATTATCAATCGCAGTATTAAAAAATACGCAAGACTTAGTAATTACAGAATTAAATCAGAGCTCAGTAATTACAAAGTTTAATCAATTCTCTCTCTACAATTCTCAATACTAATTCTTATTTAAGTCTCATCTAAGAGAGAGAGAAAGTGTTTTAAAAACAGCATGTTAGAAAAAGTAAAAATGTCATGCAATAAATAACAGTAACTGGTTTTATTATGCTACCAATAAACAAAATTATTTTTATCTTAACTAAAAGTTAATTTCCAGCATTTCTTAATTAATTTCCAGCTTCTCTCTTACTGTTGACAAATGATTAATATTGTAAATTTCACATCATATTAAGTTTCCAAAATTAAAACGATGTTTCAATAGTAAGCAAAATAATCAAGTGATGACAAAGACAACTAAAAAAAAATGAACACAATTATAATTAAGATTACAAAAAAAAAAAATTTATTTAAAATTGAAACTGGTATTATTTGTTATTATAAATAGTAAAATTCATACTTTGCTTTAATTTAAAGTGTCTAATGTAAAGTCAAATAATAGACATCAACACCGCTTGACACTGAATTCTGGCAAGTAAGTTTTCCGTTTATCAGGCAAATTTTCTTATATTTCAACGACAATTATTTTTATGACGCCTAAACCCATTTTTTTCATATGACAACAATTTCAAGTCACCTATAACCATTTTTACTAATAACTTCTTCGAGCCTAATATTATACATCTGTTATCATTAAATATATATTACCAGTGATTATACTACTGTTACAACTGAATAAATGAACGTTTTATATTTTTACAACTGAAAAATATAAAACAAAATTTATTGATATTATTTTAATTTAGCAAAGAATTTCGAACACAATGCAAAGTTATTTGCATTGTGTTCTAATTTCTTTGCTAAATTAAGAAGTATCAATGTTGTTCTCTGTTTAATTTAATTTGTTTAAATAGAGTAGTTTTAGTAAATGTTTGTTTGTTCTTGATTTTTTACTTATTTGTTTTTCAGATTTTTAAGAACTAGACAACTTAGCAAAGCAAGATTTATTTCAATTTTTAGTGCAATTGAAAAGACCTAAAATGCTTTTTAGTCACTTCAAATCATTTGTTTCTTTTTTTAAATAGAAGGGTTAATATTAAAAATATTTAGACAATCGAAAGCCTTCAGGCACAATTTTAATGCACAAAATAATAAATGCAGAATCTTGTATAAAAAATGAAGCAATATCAGTCTAAAGTAATATATTTATATATATATATATATATATATATATATATATATATATATATATATATATATATATATATATATATATATATTATTTATATAATATATATATATATATATATATATATATATATATATATATATATATATATATATATATATATATATATATGTATATATATACATATATATATAAACATAAATATATATATATATATATATATATATATATATATATATATATATATATATATATATATATATATATATATATATATATATATATATATGTATGTATATATATTCAAATTTTTTCTATTCTCAATTTTTTCTTTGAGATATTATTCATATAGATTCAGAGAAGTATAAAATACTTTAATATGTAGGCACATTTATGTATATAAACTTATCCGTCAAAAATTGCAGTCAGTTTTCCATGTTAAGTACATAAAATATATATCTAATATAAAATTAAGCAAAACATTAAACTTACTTAAATCAGTAACAGTTCGATTGTCTAAATATTTTTAATATTAACCCTTCTATTTAAAAAAAGAAACAAATGATTTGAAGTGACTAAAGAGCATTTTAGGTCTTTTCAATTGCACTAAAAATTGAAATAAATCTTGCTTTGCTAAGTTGCCTAGTTCTTAAGAATCTGAAAAACAAATAAGTAAAAAATCAAGAACAAACAAACGTTTATTTACTAAAACTACTCTATTTAAACAAATTAAATTAAACAGAGAACAACATTGATACTCCTTGAAAGCTGAAAAACTTTGTATTTCAAATTTGCTTGTAGACCTTGCTTATAAAACCACTTGAATAATAAAAGCATGATGAAAGCCAAGAAGCTACTTAAAAATGGCATATGCAACTTTGAACTTTAAATGTTGATTTTGTAGATGTTTTTAAAAAAATCAAAATTATTTGTTCTTCTATACCAAATAAATACACCATAAATCTGAAGTTAAAAATGTAACGAATAAGTAAATACAAAGAAAAACATCATATGTGAATTGAAAATCAATGTACCTGATAGAGATAAGCTGCGGTGATACCGAAGTAGTAGTTGCTAAATATTGTTTTTTTATGATAAACAAATTGTGTTTATAACGAAATGATGTCTTGAATGAATTTTAGTAAAAAAATAAAAGCAGTGAATTCTAATATAGAAACTACCTATTAATCATTTTTAACAGCTGACACCAACGTAAAAATAAACCAAAGGTAACAACATTACGCAAAAAATTATTAAAGATAAAACAATGTGTTTTCAGAATAGTTATATTAAAGAATAGGCAACACTTAGACCTAAAGTAGTAACATCACTTGACTGGTAAGGTTGATAAATCTTGCTCTACATGTTTGCTAAGTCACTCCACTTTGAAATAATGGAAACAACATTATATAAACATATATACTATTTATAAAACACAAAATATTTTTTTAATGTTACTTAGCATATAAAAACACCCCATTTAACAATCTTGCACAAATTAGATATAATACATTTCATACTATTATAAAAATACATTTATATAAACCCATTTACAAAACAACTATATAACATATATCACCACATACACGTATTTATCAAAAAAAATTTAACTTTGATCATAATATAAATGCAAACATATATGCAAACTTTTAACAACTATAAACAACATTTATTAACATCAATAATTTTAAATGTAACAAAGAATGCAGACTACAATGCACGACATTGTTAATAAAAATAAAGTTATGTCGGTCAGTATATATTTATCTAAAGTAATGAAAAAGAATAAACCAATTAAAAACAAAATTAAAAGTTTCTAATGAATATATATTTAGATACCTTAAAATGAAGCATAACACAACACTCTTTTGACAAATTCCAGAGCAAGTTTTCTAAATTTTTCTATTCCTTATTATTTTTCCTTAGAGAAAATATACATATAGATATAGAGAAATATAAAATAGACTGAAATAAACGCAAACTTATGTATATAAACTTACATGACGACAAATAACAGTCTTATTTTATTTAACTTTTCATATTAAATACATAAATAAAATTTTATTCTCATTGTTCGTTCTATTTAAAAAAATTTTAGCCTATGTATAAGAAAATGGTTAACTTACTAAAAAAGCTATCATTTCGTTTTAACTGCTCTAAAAAATAAAGCATATACTTGCTTAAAATGTTTTAAAAAGACTAATGACCTAACTGAAACAGTTTTCTTAAAAAAGAAACATTGTACTAATAAAACTATTTTACCAGTCAATTTAGTTCTAACTTCTTTTAAAAAATGATAAATAAATACATAATTAGATACCTTAAAATGAAGCATATTACAACATTCTTTTGACAAATTTCAGAAGAATTTTTTTTATTTTTCTATTCTCAATAACTTTTGCTAAGAGAAAATATACATATAGTATAGATATAGAGAAACATAAAATAGACTAAAATAAACGCAAACTTATGTATACAAGCTTACATGAAAACAAATAACAGTCTTACTTTAGTTAACTTTTCATATTAAATACATATATAAAACTTTATTTATTTTATATATAATTCTTTTTTCAAAAAACAATTTTTATCTATAAATAAGAAAACGAATTGAACTTACTAAAAAAACCATCAGCTTCTTTTAACTGCTCTAAAAAATAAAACAATACTTGCTTAAAATGTTCTAAAAAGACTAACGACAAAATGAAGCAGTTTACTAAAAAAGAAACATTTTACTTAAAAAACTATTTTACCAAACATTTTAGTTCTAACTTCTCCCAAAAAATAAAAACAGGCTATAAAAATTAGATAAAATAAAAATAAGCAACAACAAACTAACAATTATTTAAATTTTTATTTTAAAAAATAAATAACATCAAATCGTTTTGAAAATAAGTGCATCAGCTCCAATTTGCTTGCTGATTTTACTTGAAAGACCGCGTAGAATATATAACTGCGCTTAGAAAAGTCTTGAAACAACTTCAAAACTAAGAAATAGTGTATTTTACATAGGGCAGAACCGTAATTAACAAAACGAACACTTGGCGTAACAATGCGTAACTATGCGCACTAATAATATTCACTGGAAGAATTATATTTAGATTAAATATACAACATTATTCATTTATAAAGAAATTAAGATAGGAACTTGTTATAAAGATAATATTGATAGAAACATGTTATTTTTACACATTGCTATTGTATTTTAAAACATTAAACTTAAATATGACTAATAGTAAATGTAGAATATAATTAGACTAATATTATATACTCTATTTTAACTGCTAACATTTTATTTAAGAAAAGTTAAGAAAGAAAACTAAAATTTAATCTTGAAATAAAAGTGCAACTTTTATATAAAGCATAATTTTTACACGCTCCTTTGATGCTTAGTTATGCCTGATAATTACAGAAGTAAAGTTATAAAGCGTCGTTGAAATTAAAGAAACAATGCTAGGCAAAATGAATTTAACCGCCGCCAAAATGAAAGAGATAAGTTTTGGCTAGCTGAAGTAAATTTTTGTTGAAATGAAAGAGATAAATCTTCGTTAGCTGAAATAAACTACCGTAGAAATAAAAAATATCAGGATAAGTCTTATAATTCCTTTTTATGTTTTGCTTCCTTCACAGCTAAAATACCTCATACCTCAAATAATTGCCCTTTCTGTTTTAGGGTTTATGGTCAATTTGTTTTAAATTTTATGGAGATCGTGGTGGAAATTGAAGGCTTGGAGAAGGTTTTATACCCAGGTATTGTCAATTAAATATTTATGAGCCTAATTCAGCAGTGTCATTCAGAATGGAAAAATATGGTAATAATGGTTGTATAAATGAGTTATTAGCACTCTTCTAAACTTTAAATAATCAAGAAAATCCATTTGCTTCTGCATTTTAAAATATTGCAGAAATAAAGGAGAAATATAATTGTGCACAATTAACTAGAGCAGCGTGTTACTTTGTCCCAGTATTATAGTCATAGGTTTGCTGTTAGACAAAATTTAAGTCCTAAATACAAACTAATTAGTCCTATATAAAAAATGTTTAATTAAATGCTGATTACTCATTCCTGCGTTTGACTCTAACTTTTTATAGAAGATTTGTTATTCTTGACCATATATATCACTTTATATTTTTGACTACATGTTTAGGCATTCTCATATTTTTATTATCTATATTAAATCTTAAATATCTGTTGAATCAGTTATAAGAATTTAAATTTTATATTAAAAGATTTGACACAATCATAAATTCTGTGTCGTAAATATGTAAATTTATGTAATATACAAAATGCTTAAATGG
>NC_061167.1:2368215-2370715 GCF_022113875.1 Hydra vulgaris | reverse complement strand
ATTAGATAGAGGCGGCGACGCACATTCTATTGCTCTGGATGATATGGTGTATCTGGCGAAGTCTTAAAAAAGTATTTGCAATCTTGTTGATATTCCAATATTGATAAATAGCAACATTGTTACTACTTTACTACTTTAAATCGTCTCTAACTATCTTTTTGTACTAACCTCTTATGGAAACCTTATATACAAATTATTGCTAAGTTAGTATTTGTATACAATAATATAATATTTTATTGTTCCTAAGTGCTCCAAAAAGTCTTTTTTGTATAGTTTTTTTTACTAGAACATCGTTTTTTTGTAATACTCTCTATTCATCTTGTTTTCCTAGTTCATATAATTTGCAATTTTTTAAGTCATCTGTTAATCGTTACCTTGCATTATAATCTTCATCTTGTGTCTTCCAGTAACTTCCAACTCTAAAAATGGTTGCTTCAAGCCTTGTTGAAAATACAGATACTTAAAATAAAAAAATAATTTCACTTGATTTAACAAAGTTGATGATTTGCTATCTTCTGTTGATTGTTCTATCCTTACTTCCAACCAAACATCTTCTGGAACAAAATCTAGTTAATTTGTTCTTGAAAATATTTCTGTTTCTTTAAGTTTATTTTTTGATTTAAACTTGAAAACTGCTAATGATGTTTTTTCAAGCTCTGTTACTCGAAGTTCTATTGTAAACAAGCTTTTAAGAAGTCATTATAATGATTGTTTTCTTAAAACTCAAGTAAATAAAGAGAATTTTCCAGTTTCCAATTTCGATCAACAACTTACTTTATTATCTGGCGATTTGACCTATCAAATAAACATATACAAACAGAGAATTAAGCACCATGAATTTGAAAAATACCAAGATGTAATGAATATAAAAGAAAAAATAAAGCCATTTTATCAAAATATAATGTCCAAGAGGTCAAAAAAAAAAGAAATGTTAGAAAGAATTGAAATATTAACCAATTGTTGCAACTAAATTAAAATTTGGAAAAAGAACTTGATTTGGCTAGAAAGCGTTCCCAATCAGATCAACAAAAAGCATGGTAAATAAAAACAATTTTAAAAGCACTCTTTGAAAACAACTGATGACACGAATGATTCAATCTTACATGAACCTTTGAATTACTTTGAAAATCTTATAGAAAAGCTTATGGAAAGAGTTGACGATTTTGAAAACAATGTAATTGATGTTTTAGAAGGAGGTAGATATAATGAGGAAATTATTGAATCTGGTATCAGAACTGTACTACAAAAAATGTCTGAAATTTTTGAAGTCATTTTTCCCATAAAATATTTAGCTGTTGAATTTTTTAGTGAAATAAACATTTTATCAAAAGCTCAAGTAAGAGAGGCTATGTTAAATATTTTGCACAATGTTCTTTATGCAGATGGCACAAAGTACAATTTTAAGGAGGTTGGTATTTTTTCAGTTACAACATTATCTGATACACATTAGGGCTTGAAGATATGTTTTTGGGCAAAGAACAATCTTATTTTGGTGAGATAAAATTTACTGATATGGCTCAGTTACTTTTTTCTGAAAATGATAACTACAAGGATGATCTTAAAAAGTTTTTTTTTCCTTCAAATCTTCGATGACAGATCAAACTATTATTGTTTTTAGTTAACAACGAAATTGCTTCTCTCCGATCTAGAAATGGTTAAAAAAAAGACAATTTTTTTTAACCATTTCAACATTGGAAAGAAGCAATTTTGCTTTTTGTCGTTGAAAACTATGATCGGCTTTTTTAACCAATCTGCCGTTTTGTTGTTGTTAAACATGATAACACCAGCTGGAGCAACTGCTGTCATGCTAGGTTTAATTGCTAACCTGCAGTCATAAGTCATAAGCAAAGTCACGTTCAGACAAAACGTTAGTACGAGGGCAGCTTTTAGTTTTCGCAAGCACTTCAACATTCGGTTTGTAATATTTTACTTCAGCAATTGGTCTCTTAATTGGCTCTGGATCAAAACTGAAAATGAGCAACAAATAACTTCAAGACATTCTTGTGTTAAGGCATCCAAAAGAGGATCATTTTTATCACAAATAAATGATTAAACACTTTATCTTTTGTAAGATATTTGACATCAAAAAACGTTGAATCACTTACATTTTTGATGCATCGGAAGAACAACTAACAAAATAATTAAACATTTGTGACCAAATCGTATTCAAAGAAAAAATATGACCCTTTTCTTTAATGATACAAAGAAGAGGTTCCGAAACATGTTTGTTAAAAATTCCCAGAGCTCTAGTTTAAGCGTGAAAAATTATGTTGTCATTGTCTTGTCTAACTGATTAATGAAGGAAGTTTGCATCATCAAAATTAAAAATAAATTCTTTAAGATGATCTTTATGATAAGACGTTGCTCCGCCAAGTACAAATATAATGTTAAATCGATGATGCAGGAATGAAACCATATAATTTTTTAAAAACTTTTTACGCAAAAATGCCTTCCATTCATCAGCTTTCCCATTCCGCTAATCACCAAGTTTATAGCTTGT
>NC_061167.1:2325715-2363215 GCF_022113875.1 Hydra vulgaris | reverse complement strand
ATAACATTAGTCTTAAAAAAAATGTGTAAGATATAGGTTTAAATAAAATCACATAACACTACCAGTTAACTGGTAATCTGTTAACATAACACAAGCAATGTTGTTAACATAACTGTAAATAATGTTGTTAATTATTATTGTTAATGTTAAACATTAATGTTGTAAAAGTTAATATTTTTATGTTATAACAAAATGAAAAATATTTAATACATAAATATTATTAAATAAATATGATAATGGCGTGATTTTAGTTAAAATAGCAGCATTTTAGTTATATTGACAACAACTATTTTAGTTATCATATGTTAACAAATAGATATATATGTATGCCATAAAGATATTCTTTACATTATATACATATACTTTTTTTGCTGAGATATGTTATATATTTTTTGCTGAGATATATATATATATATATATATATATATATATATATATATATATATATATATATATATATATATATATATATATATATATATATATATATATATATATATATATATATATATATATATATATATATTTTCTGACAAAAGTTATTAAAATGTTTATTTGCTATATATGTGGCACTTTTTCGAAACAATTGATTTTTTTTCAAAACCATCTACAACCTCATTATAGTATTGGCGAAATTGTTTATCTAATTAAATGTTTACAGAATGGCTGTAAATGTACCTGCACAGCTTTCATGTTGCTTATTAGACATGTAATATGTTACCATAATATTGATAATGATTTCATTGATAAAAATCTTGAGCCAAAGTATATAGTAATCCATTAAATGATAATTGTAACTATTTATTGCTTAATTTTTTAGAATATTCATTGCCTAGTTTTCCAGATAATTCTACTTATCAAGTTTACACTTATCCTGAAAAAGCAATAGAATATATTGATCCTTTGTTAGTTTTTTTCATTATGAACAAGCAGCAGTGTTTCTTATTATATTATACCTGAATTAATTGTTTCTGTTAACAATATTTCATAATCATTAATTTCCTATATTGCAGCGCTCGAAATGGTTTTTAAAAATAGGTTATTTTTCCTTATATTTTTCGAAATTTCATCAAACATTGCTGATCATTGATCGGCTGTTATTTCCAGCGATGATATTGGTAATGCTGCTTTATCATTTTTCAATGACATTACAACAGATTCCACTCTATTATTGTTTAAGAGTTAGTTTGAAAGTAGTGTTATACATTGAAATGAGCCACTCAAGTTTCTTGACACATTATATAAACAAGATAAACACTTAAAAAAAAATTCTCTTTTTGTAACTTCTGAAACATGCAACATGGGACCTGCTAGATATGAAACTAATGAGGGAATTTCAAAGATAGTTTCATTTCATTGAAGAGGTATCAAGTAATATTACATTGCATGATGGCTTTAACACTTGCAAACAAAATATTTTGTTACTAGCAAGAGATTCAATGTTCAAAATTACTCTGTCAGAAGTCTAATATAATGGAGGTATATATATGTCTACTACCCTAAGTAGGGAGAATGAATAAATAAGAACTTAAATAAGAATTTTTACAACATAATTGTCAATCTGGATAAGTACTAAGCTGCTGCAACTTGACTATGTGCCAATCTGCAAAAGTGCGAAGTTTCTCTTTCTCATCTTATTTCATTTATTAACCCTTGCCAAAAGAATTTCGTACGTTATCAGGCATAAAATAATCAAATATTATTCAATTGCAAATAATGATGGAGAATATATTTATTTTGGCATAAAAAGCAATTTAGAAAGACTTTTAATTCTTTATAATCATAATTCAGAAAAAATAAATCTGAAACCAAATATTGATAGGAACTCATTTTGGAAATCAAGCTTCTATCAACTTCAACCAAATTTGGTCCAGTTTGGAGTTTTTCATCCTATAGTTATCGGGTTTTTAGTGGTAACAAAATATTAAATGTTAAAGTTATTCGGTTTGATTTCATAAAAGAGTTAAAAGAACTAGTTGCTAAATCTGTTCAAATAAATGGCAATCATTATGAGATATCTATATTCTGTTTTACATGTGATGCAACTTCTAGATCTATGTTAAAAGGTATAGTACAATACACAGGGTATTTTTCACGTGAGAGATGTACCATAAAAGGTTCAAGAAAAAATCATCGAATTGTGTTTATTGACCAAGATGATAAAATTGTTTTACATTTCAATGTGTTGTTTCAGTATAACAAAAATATTGTGAGCCTAATATTATAAAAGATTTTTCACTTGATTACATGCACCTGGTTTGTCTTGGAGTCATGAGATGATATAATTTTATAAAAGAACATTTAAAAGCGCTTTTGAGGGGCGCCTATCCTCTGTACGGCTAAATCTTTTGTCTAACCGTTTAGTTGCTTTAAATGGCAAAATGCCAACTGAATTTGTTCGACAACCAAAATCTTTCAAAATCGGACAGGAGGACAGCAAATGAGTTAAGAAGTTTCCTTCTTTATACTGGGATAGTTGTTATAAAAGGTATTTTTAGCAAAGAATCTTTTAAACATTATTTAAGTTTATCTCTGACAATTAGAACGTTGTGTGAAAAGAGTGTTAAGTGTCTTGATGATTTATCTCCAGCTACACAACTAATTTATTGTATTGTAAGTAATGCAAAACAACATTATGGTAATACTTTTGTTGTGTATAATATACATTCATTATTATACATCACTGACGATGTTGAGCATTTTACCTCTAACCTACATGATGTGTCTGCACTCCAGTTTGTAAATATTTTACAAAAGTTGACGCGTTTTGTACGTGATAAGAACACCCAGTTTCCCAGATTGAAAATAAGCTTAGTGAGCTTAAAGATGTAATTTGAAAAAGGATTTCACATCAAAAATCAATATAGGATATAAGGATTACTGCTTTTTATTAACAATGGTGTTGTATATATTGCTAAAAAAAGATTTAATGGAAGTTACAGATACGAGTTTTATAATGATTTACATCTGGAATCCTTTTTCCATTGTTTTATGGATTCAAATAAATTAAACATTTATAATGTAAAAAAAAATGCCCACTTTATTGCAGAAAACAGAAATCCTACTTAATTAGAAAATGTGCAAGTTTACCATACAAGAGTGGTTACATAGCAATTCCACTTCTAGAAGATCTTTAAATTAGTTTAAAAAGCTAGATGAAACATTTTTGGCATTTAATTTTGTCTATACCCAGCGGGCATTTGTTTTTAAAAGATACGTTCTAAATGTTTTTTAAATGTCTTTTAAACGTCTTTTAAACATTCTTACGTAAAGAACGTTAAAAAGACGTTGAAAAAACGTTTAAAAGACATTTAAAACGTAACTTTTAAAAACAAATGCCCGTAGGGTACTGTGTATATTAAAATCTTAGTTAAGACTATTGTATATCTATTTTTTGAAAAGTTTAAATAAAAGAATAAAAAAGTCAACAATTTAATTATTAAATAATGTTAAAAACAAAATTTTGTTAGAAAACATTATTATCTCGTTTTTTTAATGTGGGTATATACTGGTTATGCATCTGACATTATTATTTATAAGATCACATTCAAGAAGACAAAACTGTTGCAACGCGTCCATGGGTGGATTTAAAAAATATGATTTTTTACTGGCCACCAAAACACAAAGTGTTAAAATTTTATAATTCTCGATGGTCTGCTCCTGAGAGCAACTGGACAAAGTTTGTTATAGTAAAATTTTATTGGAGTCCGGGCTAAAATCAGTGGCACAAGATATGATAAGTTTTCTTTTAACTACAGAGAATAAAACAGAAGTTGATTCTGAAGAAAGTGATTCAGAAAAAGAGAAAAATGGTATAATTTTTTGAAATGTTGGTCAAAAAAAAGTTACTGTCGTACAAAATCAGACATAAAAGTTATTATTATTTGTTTTTTTTTTATAAAATTTCTACTTGTTTTTATAAATTTTCTTAATAAAAAACAGACGAGTAGGCATTTTTTTATTTTAATTTTTGTAATTGTGGTTATAACCCTGCTTTAACTCCAAGATGAACAAAGACAGCGGCATAAGACCTGTTGTTCCAAGAGCATTTTGTTAACAAAATTAAATATAACTTATTGTTAACAAAATATAATAATAACGCATAAGTTAATAAGTTCTATTTTATTTGTTAACGAAATAAAATAAAACTTATTAACTTATGCGTTTTAGAACAGAACTAGCAACACATTTATTTTTATACATCATTATGAAAGTAAACGCAAACGCTCAACGCCTCTAATACAAGAAGAACGTACCTTTATTTCCACAACTGAAACTTTTTTGTCAGGTTTTCGTTAATTTGTTCCAATACAAAAACATTTTTCAATATTTATTTTAGAAACCAATTAAAAAAAGTTGTTTTCAATATGTCCATCACCGACAAAAAAGTCTATTTCGATAAATCCAATAACATCAACAAGAAATACCTGCGATTGTTCTATGTAATGTTTGTTTACCTTCAGGTTGCTAATAGACATGACGTAGAATAGACAAACTAAATGTTGTCTGGGGTCTGGGATTTAGATGGTATCAAAAAAACTTAATAAACACTGAGAAAGTAAATTCAGTTGATCAGTATTTCAATGTCTTGCAGCTGCATCCTCTAAACAATTTTCCTGCAACTTCCGCTACCGTAAATAAACTCGGTGGCCCCATACGCATCATTATAAGGTAGATAAAATCCAGAGGGCCATCGAATCTATAATTCGATGGCCCTCTGGATTTTATCTACCTTATAATGATGCCTTTGATCATGGTATGATCAAACAATGATACAGCGGCCAATAATAGTTCATGCAGTTTAGAAGTGCTATGAAGCATTAAAGAATTTGAGGCAGAGGAGAGTAAACTGCATGTCTTGAAAAGAAGGTTATTTTAAACACTTACATACAGTTACAGTTATTTTAAATACTTGCAGAATTATAAGTTTTTATACTTGTTTATTTAATAATTTAACATTAAAATAAATAGATTGAGATTCACAAATTATTTTAAGTATCACGCTTCAACGAAATTTTGTTCAAAAATAAACTTTATTATGTACGAATAGTTTCAAAAACAAGAAGAAAAAATTAAAAATATTTGATTCAATATATTGATTTAATTTTTGTATTGTCTAATTTTTTTAGAAAAACCAGATAAAAGAAATTGGTGGAAAAGATGCAAGAACAGCAGTTAGACTTGCTCATAATGCAATAGTGTCACGAGAAATACATGATAGTTTTAGTCTGCATGGTTTAAAGAACAAGCAGTCTTTTTTGAAGACACTTCACTATTTGTGTTTAACAGGTACGTGAATGTAATAGTTAATAGTAGTTGTTTAAATTATTTTTGAGCATAAATTATGCTACCAGCATTTTTAGGTTAAGGCCAGTTTTTCAATTATGTTTCTACTTAAAAACATGTTATCTGTCATCATAGCGCAAGATAATTGTCAGCGATATATCAAAAGGCGTTTTTAATCACTTTAAAAGCCATTTAAATTCAGCATTATAAAATATATATAACACCTTTAGAAAGCTATATATATTTTATAATTCAAAAACTTATGTTTGTATTCAGATCTGTGATTTAGTAGCTTCGTCGTTTCTCTTTTTCTTGTGACTATTTTTTTGATTATTTTGTGTTGTAGGTGCTCTACTTGATAGCAGCAAGGAAGATTATTGTAAAGATCGGTAAGATTATCACATTGATGATATTTTTAATGATATTTAATGATATTTCTTGATTTTGTAAATACATTTTTCAAATTCATAATCCGCTTTTTAATTCTTCTTATACTAGCGCATGTATACACAACCAACATAATTTAAAACAGTTCTTTATAAAAATGAATGTTTTGCAGTACTATATATTATTATGTTATATTTAGCATTGCAAGGTTATATATAATTATAATATTTAATACTGAATAATAACATATAATATTTTTATAAAAGTAGCACTTATAACTAATTAAGTCTTTTACCTGAAAAGGTATGGGTTATAACTCATTAAGTCTTTTACCTGAAAAGGTATGGGTTAAACTCATTAAGTCTTTTACCTGAAAAGGTATGGGTTATAACTCATTAAGTCTTTCACCTGAAAAGGTATGGGTTATAACTCATTAAGTCTTTGTACTGAAAAGGTATGGGTCATAACTCGTGTAAGTCTTTTAACTGAAAAGGTATGGGTTTTAACTCATTAAGTCTTTAAACTGAAAAGGTTAAGGTTAGGTTAAGGTTAGTCTTTTAACTGAAAGGGTCTGGGTTATAACTCATTAAGTCTTACTCTTAAGAGTAATTTAAACTTTAAGCAAAATCTGATGTTTAAAATGAATTTAGCCAAAGAATATTTTACACTGCTTGAAGGAAACGGAAGGCGTCCGTAAGACGTGCTTTGGAAGTCCTTGGGTTTGTCCATAAATAAATTTAACTATTTAAAAAAAGGAAAATTAGACAGCGTTTGCAGTCCTGTGTTAAATAGTCGCTCAACCTTCAGTATTTTAGTTCCTATCCTATAATTTATATTTCTACTTTTAAAAAACCGTTTTGTGCTTAAAAAAGACCCGACATACAAAACTAAATATCTACACACAAAATGTTTACTCGTAATGCTATTATTTTTATTAAGTTATTGTTGTACCACTCTGCTGTGCATTCAAAAAAGATTTATGTAAGTGCATTTCCTCTTAAATACAACTTATCTGAGTCTAAAGGTGTTTATTCAGAAACAAATAATGCTAATGATGCTGATTTTAAAAATGGTTATGGTCTGTACTCAAATTTAATTTGTGAAAATAGCTCAATCGGTTCCATATTAGATGATGAATATCAATTTCAGAAAAGCTCTTTAGCTGCATCTTGACATCGAAATATTATTATCTTGACATGCAAAAATATTAGTACAATCAGAAACTCGGAGTCCCAAAAGGATTCCGGGTTTATATCTCTATTTTTTTCTGGTCTCTGGTATCCAAAAGCTGTAAAACATGTTGGTTAATTTATGAACTGCTAAATAAAAAATGAAATTTATTGACTTGAAACATATTGTTTTAAGCCTGGAGTCCCAGAGTCCTGCCGCCATTATACCTAAGGACTCTGGGTTCAAAAAGAGATTGTTCTTCGAACCTAAAAAATTTAAATTTTTTACCAATAGTAATCCATAGGCGTTTTAATATTTTTAGAGCTGCTGGATATCAAAAACTAGGAAGAAGTAATCTTTTTGTGACATTCAAGTCCTTTTCAAGACTCCCTAGATGTAATATTAAACTAAAGATTTTAGTAGCTCTTTAAAAACTGAAAAACTTTGTATATTGTAACTAATGGTTCTTCCGTCTCAAAAGGTTGCAAACCCCTGGTTTATGCAACTTGGCAAATGCTTTTTTTATTATCCTAGACTATATTAAAATTAATTGGATTTCACTGTAAATTTGTAATTGTTCTAATGTTAAATTGAGGAGAATTTTTTTAATTTGAAATATGATTATACTTTACGTGTAAACTTTTTTGTGAAGCCTTTAATGGTTTTTTTCTTTAGAGTAATTCTTTGTATTTTTTTTAAATGGAATTATGTTTAAAAGTTAAACTTTAAGAAATTCTTCAAGCTTTTTAATTGTTCTTTATTTCGTTTATAAATTAATTTCAAACAGATTAGTCTAATATGAAGAGATGTTTTAAAGAAAAGAATCTCAAGTGTTGTAATAAATTCAATTCTCACTCAAATCCCAAATATTATGTTAACTAGTATAACTGTTCATGTAAAATGTTCCTGTTTTTACATCTACATATTGTGTTAAGATATTTGTCTTTTTCATAAAAACAGAATCAAATGGAGAATTCGATAATGAAAGTGCCAAAATAAAAGATTGATGCTGTTATATAAAAAGAAAATTATTTGAAGCACAAAAAAAACTTTTAAAGATCAAAAATATCAAATATAAACATATATACAGTAGAGGAAAAATGTGTCCATATAGAAGAACAAACAATTGCATTAATTGCATACTGCATCACCCACCTTAAGTATGAGGAGGGTTTAACTCAGATTAAATTTTAGTGCTTTGTTATTGTTAACCATCTACTGGTGGAGTATTGATAATGGATGAGCTTACTTTTCAAATAATTTTGCTTACTACAAAACTTTTATTGTTATTTTGTTTAATGTTCAAGTTATTCTCATTTTCTTTAATCTACCATAATTTCTCACTCTAGTTACTTTTTATTTTTTATTATGAAAGCCTTTTTATACATTTTATCTAATTAATTTATAGATACAAAATTCGTAAATTCGGATAAAGGTTCTATAGAGAATGTTTTAAGTAGATGCCGAAGTATGCAGTCTATAATCTAAGTATATTTATATATTATATGTATAACATATATTTATATTTTATATATTATGTATATTTATATAGTATCCATATTTCTAAATTTTAAAATATAAACCTATGTTTTATAAAATATTATTTAAATATTTAAAACCAAATACTTTGTTATAGCCATTAATAATCATCCCCAACGGGCATTTGTTAGTTTAAAAATGGTTTATATCACGTTTAGATGGCATTTGCGTCAATCTAAACGTTTAGGTATCTATTTTAAACGTGTTCTGAATATTTAATTTGCGTTAAAAATCTAAATTAAACAATTTCCGTACGAAACTAACTTAAATAAATAGTTTTGCACAGAATGTGTTGGACAGTTTGAAATTTTTATAAATTTTGATTAAAAATTAGAATTTGTAATGAATCTTAAATTATGTAATAAATTGTTTAGAAAAGATAAAAGAAATTTCTTTTTAATATTATATGCTGGCTAATGAAGCTGCTAGTCCTGTAAGTTCTGCAATAATATTGTATAAGCGATTAAAAGTTATTTTAAGTACAGTTAAAATGTATTTTGATAATTTTTTTTTTTTTTTAGTTATTGCTGCTAAAATAGCAGTTTCAAAAAATTAGCAGTAGTTTCAAAAAAGTATCAATTTCAGCATTTTTTTAAAACTATTTCTTAAATTGTTTTTTCTGTTTGAATTTTAACAACGCTATAGAATGTCTATAGTTAACTCGAAGCTTGCTAATTTTTCTACTTTTACTAAAAGTAAAAATATTATGATATATCTAAAACTTTTAGAGAAAATGCATAAATTTTTTCTAAAAGTTTTAGAGAATTATGAATTTTAAGTGGTAACTGCTTTTTAAATTACTAAATAAAATTTTTATTGTTTATTTATACTAAGACCTAACATCTGTTTGTTTATGATAGATGTTATATTGATTAAATAGCAATGTTATAATATTTATACTTTTAGTGCAGTCAGTGCCAATCAAAAATTGCGAGGTTCAAATATTTTTATAATGGATCTTCAGTTTTAGTGTAGGCTTTTAGTGTTAACTGAAAATATTTTTTCAAAAATTTAAGTATTATTCATACTCCTATATGATAACCACTAAAGAGAAAATAAATTTACTTACCTCTGATATGATATATTATTATATTGTATCAATTTTCTAAAAACTGTGCAAATATATTTTTTTATTATCAATTTAGTTTTGCGTGTTTAATTTCATTTAACATTTTATATACAGACCAGTCAGTTGCAACAACAATTAAAGCAGCAAGAAACAGCCAAGTACACATTCAAGATTTTCCTAAAATAATAATTAAGTTAATGACTGTTTTTGTTAAAATTATTCTGTAAATAAAAATTTTTAAAACTAATAGTTATTTCTTTAGTAATCACAAGATAAACTGCAAATTCTGTATCTTTAGGTATGATTCTAATAGTTGAACATCTGTCAGATATTTACATTTTAAATCATAATCTAATTGCTCAGGCTTGTGAAAAGCTATATATAAAAATTCAACGCTAAAAAAATAATGTAAGATTTAAGGGACTTCTTGTTTATTTGAAAGGTACGTTGATGATTGTTCGAGTCTTTAAAGTCAGCAAAAAAAGGTAAAAAACTTAATGACTTAACTTATTTAAAACATTTTTAACAAGTTTAGTTACAAGTTAACGTTATGTGTTGATATACCTTCAACCAAATTAGTGTTATCATTTCAGCCAAATGTCATATTGCCAGGCTGTTTGGTTGGAAGAACCAAAAGCCTAATATTTTATTGAGTTGTTATTTTAATTTGTGATATTATAATTTTTTTTCACAAAATGTCAAATAATTTACTTTTTAAATTTGTTTGTCATTGCTTTGGTTAAGATGTTTTGTTATTCCTTTTACAGATTTGTTATGAAGATTGTATAAGTTTTAAATAACAGAAACTTAAAAGGCATTGATAATCAGCAGATAACAAAAAAGCGCAAAATTACTGATTATGCAACTCTTTAAAAAGTTTTATTTTAATTTGTTATTGTTTATATAAAAACTAATAAAATATAAACTGAAAATAATATCATATAAGTAATCCATATTTTGCATTATTCTAATCTAAATTAATTTTTTTTTTAATTTTTTCGGAGTTAATAGTACTAGTTTAATACAATTACAGTTGAAATGGTTAATTATGGGAAAATTGCACTAAAAGTTAAATAAATCGCTTTTTAAAGCAAGTAATAATATATTTTTTATTCATTTTTACGGTATAGTAAAATAGTTTTTATTTTTCAGATGAAGAATAATTTTATTTTAATGTTATTGCAAAAGGTATGAATATTGACAGGTTAGCTAATCTGATGTTACAATAAACATAAAATACAGATGAAATGTGAAGACCTTAGTGCTAGAAATACTTACACGCATTATTCATGCATGCTAAATTATAATAGAGAATGCATGCATGATGCATTCAAGTATAAAAAAAAAAGTTACAAATGTTTAACTATACAAAAAGATTATGGATGTGGTACCGCAAGTATATTCAATTGATTATGCAAGGAAGTTGTCCTACTTTACATTTTTGAAGACTAATAATAATTGTAATGAACATATGTCAAACAATATACACTCGGATTTACATTTTAGTTAAACCATCCTCACATATTTGCTATATCAAAACACAAACTAATGGATTGATCAAGTAATACTTAATTTTTAGCTTGAGTACTTATATGATTTTGGTATATAAATTTTAACTATTATGTTTATTGATTAGTTTTTAACTTTAAGAATTTTAAGAATTACAATTTTATTTTTAAATGTTTATTTATATTGTAGTGAAACTGTCGGTATCTTCACAACTTTTCAATTGAATAGAAAGTTTCAATCAAACATGATACTGAGTATACCTACTGCTCCTCAAGACAATCGATAATGGAAGTTATCAAACTACAAGTTTTTTTAATAACGTTTTTACTATATAAATGTTATAGATTTTACAGAGTGTTAAAGAAAAGTTCTCTATCAATTGTTATTATATTTACTCAATGTACTAATGTATATTCTTTTACATTCTATAAAACTATGGCTTTGTAAAGTTGTTAAATGAATAATTTAAATGAATAGAATGAAGATGTTTATTGAGTTATTTTTATTATTTTTAGAAAAGAGATTGTATGACTTCGGTATCCGCGATACAGTATCGTGCATTGGTTCCCACCTTAACTTCCTTCCGTATAGGTGGAAATAGGAAAGGTTATGTCTTTTTTTCTAATTCTTAAGACGAAGTAGCTTAATCGGTTCAAGCAAAGATGACGATGATCATTATGGAGCCGATCATGATGACGAATACAATAATGCATATAATAATAAATAAAATGATTTTACTTGTATTTTAGACTTATATAAAGGAAGAATTATCTGTTTAACGTTTGATTTGTTTATGCCTATTTAGATGATGCGTTCAGCGTTTAACCTTTCTTGTTGCGCTAATTTAAAGCAGCTTAAATAAAAGAAAAGTTTGATTCGTTTATCAGTATTTCTTTTATTTATGCTTCTTTAAATAAGCGCCGTAAAATAAAGTTAAACGTCGCTAAGTTTAAAACGAAAGATTTAGATGGAGTTTAAGTAGCGTTTAAATCGAACCATTTAGATATGGTTTAAATGGAACATTCGATTGACCTACGTTCTAGATCAAAACTAAATTAAATCTAAACATTTAGAACGAACATTAACTAAACGTTGATTAAATGTTCGAATGCCCGTTGGGACCTCTTTAAAATGTGAATTTAATATCACCTAGCAAAGTCGAAATGAAAAAGTTATTAGTTTAAAAGAGAAAAATTAAAAATAATCTAAACAATTATAAAAAAAGATGAAAAAATGTTAAAAGAAAATCTTAGAAACAAGCTTCGACGGATCCAGGGAGTGGTCTTATCTTTCTTTTTGTTTAATTTTGTTTTGAAGATTTTATTGTCAATTGTTGCATGTTTAAGTTTTCGGGTTACCAAGACCCTAATACATTTGAGTGTCTCTATTTAAGGATGGGAGAAAATCATCCATTCCACCTGGTGACACCGGACCCATAAATGGCAACATGCAGATCGATTTACATTTTTATTGACAGTTTATCTCAAGTAAAGTTGAATACGTTAACTTGAGAAATGCTGCTATGCAACCCTCAACTTTTAAAAAATGGGATCATACCTGCTTTATTAAACAGACGAACATAAATATAGTCTCACTTTTGTTACAGCTTGAGGGTTGCAGTGGCTTCTGAAAATGAACTGAAGAAATCGGTTAGTAGTTGTTAATCGGTTTTACATTATTACTTATTGATTGCTTAACTAGGCGATAAAAAAATGCCAACAAGATTATTAACAAAAGTTATTTATCAAAGAAAAATACTAAGATTGGATAAAGTGTTTGCTAGCTTTAATTACTTCCTTTTTCTATTTTAAAACACTTTGCAATTTAAGACCAACAACGTTTTGCAAAAAAGAAAAAATCGAATTTTTTTCATCATAAATCAATCCAACGTGAATCATTGTTACAATAAGCCTAAAATATTTATTAAAATCAGTCTTGTGGTTTTGCCATTTTTTTAAGTAAACCATTATCAACGTTACTATAAAATCGACCTTCTTAAATGCTTTGTCCACAAATAAGTAAATAAGTTTTTAAGAAATAAAAGTGGCAGTTTAAACCTACTCAAATTTAAATATTGAATGCATAAACACCTTCCAATGTTACAAGCAAATCAGTAAATTAGTGTGTTGATTGTGACAACGATGTCAAACGGTGAAAAAAAAAAAAAAATTTATTTTAATAATGCGTTCAAATACTTAACGGAAAAGACTTGTCCTGCTGGTTTAAAAAAAAAGGAAAACCAAGTTTAAGAGATTTATCTCGAAGTTACGTTGTGCAAGGTAATTTACATTTTTGTAACTTTTAGTTTAGTAAAAATATTGCTCCAAGCTACAAAAAAAAGTGTAACAACTTTTTTTGAAGAAAACAAGCTAAAACGGAAAGTAAAAATCTACGGAAATCTTTATTTCGCTGAAATTATACATTGTGAAGAAGAAAGAATGAAGATTTTCACTGAGGAACACGGAAGCCCTTTGGGAGGGCGTAGCGGTGAAACAAAAACCAAGTCAAAAATTTTGGAAAAGTACTATTGGCCAAATATGACTACGGATATTTTAAAATGGGTAGGTAATCATCAACTACACAATTAAATCAGTTAAAACTGAATCAAAGTTGAAACTATTATTTCCACAGGTAAAGCAATGTAAACAATGTCAAACATCTAATACACTTTGTTCATCAGCAGAGCCGTTACGTTCAATAAAGGTTAGAATGATTTCTATAACAATAAAAAGACTTTACATAATTTTTATATTATATATATTCAATTAAACCAATGGCACTACGAAAGAAGAAAAGGAACGAAGAATATATATTTTTGATTGTGTTCTAGAAAATAATTAACTATTTTTTTAACTTATATCAACTGTCTCTCTGTTTCTCATCCAGCTCTTTGAAACACTAATCTTGTAAGACAAGGCTTTTGCGTAAGAAACCATAAAACCACCAAAAAAAAATATTCAATGCAGATAAAGTATACAGAACATGTAAAAACACAGGGTTATTCATGATGATACCATACAACAAAACTCCCGTTATTATGAAAGCAGTTTCGATTAGTTTAAACAATAGTTTTTATTTATTCGCTGAATATTTGGTAACCTAATATAGATTAATTTAGAATAAAAATAAAACTTAAAAATTAATTTTGATTATAAAATAAAATAATATCTTGTTATTGAAAATTAAAAAACAGATTAGGTTAAAAAGCAAAATAAAATCTTGTTATATTGTTTATATTTAATAACTTTAGACAAATCGAGTATGGGAAATTGTGGGTATTGATTTTGCTGGACCCTTTGCGGAAACAGAAATAGGCAACAAATATTTTCTAAATTTTAAAGGTTTGTTTTCTAAGTTATCGGTTGCACATGCTTTACCAAATAAAGAAGCCATCACTGTTGCAAAAGCAATTAATAAATTAGTAACAATTTTTGGATTTCCTTTGGCAATACTTTCAGATAATGGATCTGTTTTTTGTACCCAAGTAAAAAATAAATGAAAATAATGTAGTGATTTAATAAAAACTAATAATTCGTAAGGAATTGTTAGTTTTTTATAACTACTCCTAATTTTTTAGTTACACGATAAAATATACAAAATGTAGGTATTGAAAAAAGAAAATCAGCATCAATATCATCCACAATGCAATGGACAAGACGAAAACACCAACTTAATAACAAACACCAAAATATAAAAAGGTGATAGTGTTTTTTGTTTTGGGGAAGGACCGCTTAAAAGACGAACAAATTCTATTAAATTTATTTAATAGAAATTAGTTCAAAATTAGTAACATAAATGCAATTATTTTTTTGTTTTGTCAAACGTTCTGTTTTTTGTTCTTTCAAACGTGTTCTATTTATAATTGTCTCATACTGACTGCATAGTTAAAATTTATCAAATGCATTTCATTGCGTGCTATTATGTTTTTGTTTGTATTTCAAAATTATTCAAATTTTATCTCGTTTATTTAATGTAAACGCAATTTGTATTTAGAAAATTAAGAAAACTGGTTAATGAAAATCAAACAAATTGGAACAAATTTGTTAATATTGTTTTATACCCACCACGAGTGAAGAAGCAACAGTATACGAAAGTATCCCTTTTTGAAATAATGTATAATCACACTTGCACGCCTCTTACAACATTGTGTCCAATGTATAAATTTTATTAAGTATTTGGAAGCTAATTTCTATATTTAATATATAAAACAAATATATTGTAATTTCATTAATTCATTTATAATACAAAATATTGGTGAAAGCAACGGATGAAAACATAACAAGGGAAATGGAATAAAATAAAGTTCACCTTGAAAATCTCACAAATTTGGTTTGTGAGGTTAGATTTCTAAGACCAATGCCTAACTATATAATAATAATAACCAGTGCCGGCCTTAGGGGCGGGGGGGCGAGGTTGGGCCCCGCCCAAGGGCGCCATGAAACTGGGGCGCCAAACGTTGTATGCAAACTTTAACAATATAATAAATAGAAAAAATAAGTCAAGGGAACGTTCATAAATTACGTAACGCAAAGTTTTACAAAAAACAAAACAAAAAAGATCAAAAGTTTTCCCTCGCACAGTCTTAATTTAAATAAACAATGAAAATAGGAAATCAAGTCAAATGAAAATCGCCGCGTAAAAGAGCCTAATACCTTCTACTCCTGTTATTAAAATATTTTTTGCGTTGTGTTGTTTATGGACGATCCCCAACCTAAATTTTTTCGATTTCGATTTTCGATTTTTTGTTATTCTTTCGAATGTTTGTTTTTTTTATAAAAATAATTTCTTTAAATAATTTATTTATTGTAATTATTACACTGTTAAAAATTGTTTATGTAAAATCAATAATTTGATTAAAAGTGTTTCAATCATAGCATATATTTTGATACTTAAAATCATTTTTTTAATTGCATCTTTCTCGGCGCCAATTATTTTGCGTTCCATTTATTTAAAGTTTAAATTTTAAACATTATTTTCAGTACGAGTTGCGAGCGCGTCGTTTTTTAATTTGTAGAAGAAATTTAAAGTTGTATTTGTGATTCAAATTCAGTTTTTGTCAAGTTTTCAAGTTTTGCGGTAATAAAAAGCAGGTAAGTATAAATAATGAAATTGTTTAGGAATTTTTAGCTTGCGAGTAATTTTTTATTTTAAAATTTTAGACAAATAGAAACTGTCAGCAGCAATCAATGGAGAGTACTCATAATAAAGAAAAAAATGTTTTTAAAACTCATAAAAATAAGAAACCATCTGGTGCTCAATACAGAAAACGTAAAGCAGAAAAAGTTGATAATTTGAAGAAAAATTATATAAAAAGTTGAAAATTTTTTTACAATTAACTGTTAAAAAATTAACTGTAAATACAAAATCAGAAATCGATGGTGCTTTGCTATGCAATGAACTAATAAGTGTGCAGTTTTTTATAAAAGATAAATTAAGCAATGTTGAAAATGAAATAAATACAAAAGAGATGACACCACTTTTTGTACTGAATCTTATTAAAAAACATTGTCTACAAGAGTTATATTCAAATAAATGGATTGTTCTGCGCATTCTTCTTACAATACCTGTTACTGTTGCTAGTGGAGAACGTAGTTTTTCTAAACTGAAGTTAATCAAAACATATTTAAGAAACACCATGTTGCAAGATCGACTTCTATATCTATGTTATCAATCGATATGTTATCAATCGAGCAAGATATAGCTGAAAATTTAGATTTTTCTAGTTTGATAAGAGATTTCGCATACAAAAAAGCTGGAAAAGTTAGATTTTAAAATATAACAACTCTTGTTTATATAGTTAGAGAATTTATTATATGTTTAATAAAAACATTTGTTATTTTTAAAGCAGCGTTGCGTTGTCTATTTATTTAGTCACTCATTTCTATAAACCTATATCATGAAAAGTCTAAGTTTATAAATTTTATAAAAAATTAATTAAATAAGAAACTTGATGCACAATATGGATCTCTTTGCATTAAACTATATATTCCCTTTAGCACTCTTGTTCGTCATTTTAGAGCATTGGTCTCGTTGTTAATGGTAACAACCTACCCATATATACCTAGGGGCGCGTTCACAAGTTTTGCCCAACCTGTCAAAAAAGCTAAGGCCGGCGCTGATAATAACAATAATAATTATAATAATAATAATAATAATAATAATAACAATAATAATAATGAAAATAATAACAATATTAAATAACATGACAATTTAAATAATAATAAAATCAGGTAAGCAACAATTTCGTTTTCAAAATGCAAAAATGCTCAAAACAAACAAAAGCTACGTTACGATAAAAAAATATTAAAATGTGAAAAAAAAGTAAAGTAATCCACTGGCGTTGAAGATAAAGTATTGTTGCTTGACATTAGAGTTCGAAAATCAAAGGTGCTGCATTTAAACTACATTTTAAAGGTCCCTTTATTGTTTTTCATGTAGCACAATGTGGGAACTTTAGGTTAAAAGATGATAAAGGAATGCAAATATCGGGAACGCACAAAAAATACATATAAAAAAATTCATTGAAAGCACTGCTGTAAAAGGTATAGATGTTTTTACTTGCAAGTAATCAAAACAAGGTAAGATTTATTAAAAATTATGTAATAAAAATGTTTTAATGTAAAACTATTTATTAAAAATATTTTAATGTAATACTTATAAAATACATTATCTGAAAACTAAAATTCTGAATTCTGAATACAATATTTCTTGTTGTAACATAAATCTAAAACTTATTTTTATAAATGTAACATTGTAACATGGTTTACAATGGCAAAATTCGTGAATAAACCTTTCTTTTTTTTTTGCATTTAAGAACAAAACTGAAGTATTAGCACCTTCCGGATTACTATCACAAGAAATGTTACCAAATAAAGCAGCTTTGATCCGACATAAATGTGGCTCTATCTTTTCAATGGCATAAATTCACTAAGAAGTGAAAACGAATTTAAAACAAAATCTTTCTATACAAAAAAGTTTAATAAAAAGTAAAACAAATAAAAAAAAAAATCATTAACACCCGCCTTAAAAACACTTAAGGTTCTTTCAACTTTCCCTGCCTTTATTTAAAGCTTTTCAACTTAAATTATATATAATTTAGTTCACAAATAATGTAGGCACTCATGACCTGTTATAAAAGAAACTGCCTCTTATAAAAGAAAATGACCTGTAACTAATGTTACTTAAAACAAACAATACTCCTGTTTTCTATGAAACAACATTGTAAAAATTAATACTGAACTTAAGCAATATAAAACATTCAAAATTATGAAGTAGATGGTCCACCATTTAAACGATTGTAAATACTAACCATACTATCATGCATCTGTAATAAACTTGAATCAGCGGAACACCTGGCAATATATATATATATATATATATATATATATATATATATATATATATATATATATATATATATATATATATATATATATATATATATATACATATATATATATATATATATATATATATATATATATATATACATATATATATATATCAAGATAATACTTTTGCATGAAAAATAAATATTTTGCGGCATACATTTGCCTGATTATCTGTCTGTAAAACGCTTCAAACCAATTCGAAATTAAAAAGACATTAACATAATCAAACTATCAAACTTATTATGTGAAAAATATACAGTATATTACAATTTTTAAAAATTTGCAGTTGCCTGGATGGATGCAGGTTATTGCAAACTAGAAATCTCTAAAAAATATATTTATAAATCAATAACTTACCAAACTAATATAAACTAATATAACTTAATAAACTACTTCCAACTATTTTGATGATACAATAAAATGAAAACATGTTGAAAAAAAAAGACGCTTTAGATATGCTTTTTTTGTCTCTAAATGCTTGAAATATTTACTGTTGCAATAAATTAGTTATATCTAATTTTAGTGCAAAATAAAACAATACTGGTTCCTTAACATACTTTGTTAAACACGATTTGAAGATGTTTAAGTATTATTATGTTTAAATATTTACAATATAAAATCTACTATGATATAAAATTAAAACTATCATTACATTAAAAAAATTGACTCATTACAAAGCCATTGAGAGTCAAGCCTTGAATATATATTATTTGCAAGTGGTAGGATAATGTACTCATTGCCATTTTTAAAACAAACAGATTTATTTACAATTTTTACACCAGTAACAATGATATTAGACAGAGTATAGATACCTATATCAATTTAACTGGAAGGATAAGGATGAACAATTTCCAGGCTACGATTGACAAATTACATCGTTTTTATTAAACTTTTCGATAATTGCAACGCCATCATAGAAAAAAATATGTTTATAAAAAAATCATTCCGTAAAATTTTTTCTTTCGAGTGCTAAAAATCCGAAAAATTAGCTTAGCCCTGATTTTTTCTTACCGATTCCTTATTAAGATTTGCCATAAACAAATTTTAATGTTTAAAATTAATTAATATAAGCTAAACATAATCAAAAAAGTAAGATAAGCTATTATAAATATAAATTGATATAAAAAAGTCAAAAAATTTTTGCCCTTAATATACCCTTATCCATTAAAGGACCCTTAAGGGTTTCTTATGTCATTTTAAGGCGGGCAATATTAAATTGTATATGCAATAGTATTAGGACTGAAATAACATTAGCTTTTACAGGTATATTACAAAACTTTTACAGGTACCTGTGTTTTAAAGGTAATAAAGTATGTACGCTTTTTTTCGCAGCCTTCCCCCTCCCCCCACCCTCCCTCAAATTAGCATATGCTTTTTTGAGTACTCTTTACCTCCCTAAAAGTAAACATGATTTTAACCAACTAACCTAACATTTTATGGTATTTTATTAATTTAGTGTTTACACACATTTATAATGGACTAACAGTCCCCTTATCTCAGAAACGCCATTTGAAGACCCCCTCGTCCTCCCCGAGCGTACATACTATATGAAAGATCCCTTACTGATTTGAGTAAGTTTAATAACTTATTTTACTTTATATTGGATTTATTTTATATTAGATATATGTTTTATGTACTTAACATGGAAAACTGATTGTAACTTGTTGACAAGTAAGTTTATATACATAAATGTGCCTATATTTTTGGACATTTTATATTTCTCTGTATTTATATAAAGATTTTCTTGTGCTTTGTTTTTATGTTCTTTATGATATACATGCATTTTTTATGCGACTTGATGATTGTATATAGGTGACAAACGGATCTGTCTTAGACCTAGACTTGGGAGATGTGATAACAAAAACAGATTGTAGATGGTTACGTTCAATAAAAAATAAGTCATAAGATAATTTAAAATAAATGTTAAGACTTCTTTAATGTAAAAGAACAAATTATAGTTGCTCAAAAGAAAGCAGAGAAACAACTAACGCTTTAGTCACGCTGCGTGTAGATCATATGCAACAAATAAGAAAATGTGATTTACTAATATTAAAGACTGGTAATGTCTACAGGTGTGAAGTGCCTTAGTAAGTTTTGTTAGTCTGTCTTGGTCTCGTTGTGTTTTCTTCCACTTTCAAATATCTTGAATGGAAAACTAAACGCTTTCACTTTGGGCACTACACCTGAGTCAGATACAAGACCAACAGAATTGATTTCAAATTCACATGTAAGTCACCATAGGCACAAGCTATCACTCTTAGCCAAAAGAACTAAGACTTTATACTGGAGTAGAATGACGTGCTATGAAATAAGATTTTAGATACGAGCATATAGTCAGTGAGCAATGATCCGACGTGAATTATGGACATTTCGAATAAATGTGTGCGTGAGTGTCAGTTTTTTCCAGATATATTTTAAATAAATATTTATTTTTGATATATTTTTCTTTTGTTTACGTTCCATTTTTTTTTTTTTTTTGTTTAAGTTGTATTTTTATTTTTTTTAAGTTAAATATTTATTTTTAGTTAGTTAGTAGTTAAACTGTAACTGGACGAATCCAGCGAGTGTGGTTTATCACACTTTGACAGGATTAATCCAGATATATATTAAAAATGTTTAGTTAAAACTTCTTTGATTTGGCGTTATACTCATCTAATCTATTCTTAAATTGATTGACAGTTTTTGAAGTAACAACAGTTTCCGGTAAAGCGTTCCATAAATTGGCCGTACGATTTAATAAAAAATGATGCCGAGGTAAATAATTCACAATTCCTCTTTCATATTTTAGATTGTGACCTCGAGTAATTGAATCGATTTTAAGCTTCAATTCAGTAATTAAATCAATTTCCTCAAATCAGTAATTTAAATACATGTATTAAATCGCCACGTTTCTTCCTTGTTTTCAATGTAGATATATCTAATATTTCCAATTTTTCTTCATAATTATTTTCCCTTAATGATGGAACTAATCTAGTCATCCTGTGTTGAACTTTTTCAAAAGTGACGAGTTTCCTTTAAAATAAGGTGACCAAACAGGTACTGTAAACTCAATAAGAGGTTTAATAAATACCTTATTTTTACCTGAATTTGCTTTAGAAGTACTTGATACAGTTTGTTTTTTCCATTTCAAGTTTGTTGAAAAATATACACCTAAATCTCTCTTGCTTTCAGAATCTTTCAGTTCAACACCATTTAAAGTATATTTTAATCGCGGATTATTTATACCATAATGCATTATAACACATTTACTAGAACTAAAACCCAAGAGCCGCTTTTTAGACCATTCCTCTGCACTATCTACATCTTTTTGCAAGCTAATTTCTACATTTCTACATGCCGGATATCACAAGGTTTATTCCCAAGAAAATCCCAAATGGAATTAGGGATTTCTCAAGTAATTCCCAATCTCTCTTAAATACGCTTTTATTTATTTATATGTTTCAACTTTTGTAACGCGCGTTTCAAAAATGACTTTAGGTTGTATAAATTCTTCTGAGAGTTTTTGAAAAATTGTGGTGAATTTGTAGTTAAAAAAAACAAAGAAAAATTATTAATTTTGTTGAAAAATTGTATTTTAATGTAAAGATTGGGGACCAGGACAAATCTTGGGCCTTGCATGGAGTTTGTTTAGGGTGTGTTAAAGGAATTAGAATATTTTTAAAAAATAAAGTTTTTTTAAATGAATATTTTTGTTTTAGTTTCGTTTTTGTTCCCATGATCTAACGAGAGCTTAGAAACCACAGCGATGACAAATACTTATGTTCATGCAATGTGCAAGGGTAGAGTACCAAAAGTAAAATAAGAAATTTATTACCCAAACATGGATTCGGCACTCTGGACATGGGATTTCTATACCACAATCAGCCCAAAACCCAGACAACCAGCCTAAAATCCAGACAACCAGCTCAAAACCTAGACAATTTGCCCTTATCAGAAAGTGAATTAGAAAAAAGTTCTAGTAACGAGTTTCAAGTAGGCTACTTTAGTGGACCTTGAAAATTTTTTAAAATTGAATTAAATGACCTGATCCAAGATATGGGACTTCCAAGACAATCTATTAAGTTTCTCGTATCAAGACTGCAAGAGAAGTTTTCATTGACATATGAAACTTCTTTTGCCTCGTTTAGATTTCACAAGATGGTAAACTAATCTATTGTTTCAGCATTAATGGTTTAATGTTCATGTTTAAAATTCAATATATAGCTAAAAATAGAGAATGATTTTTGATGCCTTTTGAAGCATGGTATAAAATCTGTTTTAATTTACAACAAGAATAAGTACGCATCAATACCCGTTGGTCACTTAGTGCATTCGAAGGAAACTTATGGTAAATTAAGATTGATCTTGCAGAAGTTAAAGTACAAGAAATTCGATTTGACAGTTTGTCGGGATCTTAAAGTAATTTCTAAGATACTAGGACAGCAAGGTAGTTAAATAAAATTCCGTTTTATTTTTGTGAATGGAATAGTCGTGCTAAAGCTAAACACTAGAACCAAAAAGTGTAGGCAAAAAGAACATTGAAGGTTGGACTGAAAAACGTGCACCTCTTTGGTTGATCCTAATAATGTCTTTTTAACATTGCCCCATATCAAACTTGGCACGATGAAACAGTTTGTGATAGCATTACCAATAGACGACGAGACATTTAAATACCTTTCAAGCAAGTTTCTTCGTTTATCTGAAGCTTAGCAGGAGGGAGTCCTGACCAGTGCTCAAAATAGACCAGAACGCATAGCTATCATCGTTCCGTTTCGTCTAGATATACTAGAACGCATCGTCACGCTTACGTAAAATTTTGAAATTGTAAGAGATATAATAGTTAAATAATAAATTTTACAATAATTAATGTTTTCATGCAAATTATTTCAGACTTGCGTCGTCTATAACGCCACCGTCTGTTTGGCAGAGGATATAGGGAAATTGATTATATTCATTAATGAAGTTAAGTTTCCGAAAGCAACAACTTAACATTACTTTTAACTTGGTTAATTACTTATTTTCGATCTTTAAGCATTTGGTTAAACATTAAAAATAACGGCTCATCTCTTGACTTGAGCACTCGTGTACAGCACTGCTCTCAAAACTGAAAAAAAAAACAAAAAAATAAAGATAAAAAGCCAAAACAGCGTACAAGATAGAAAAATAAAAAGATTATCTAAAAGAAAAAATGATTCCAAAATAAAAATTAAAAAAAAGAAATGAATTACGTTAGTCTACCAGAAACAATAATGTTATTGAAAGAAAAGAACAAGAAAAAACTTTTAATTTTGTTTAGCGAATACATTGTTTATATTGATGTGTATATTTAATGTTATTTTTATATGTCGTGTATTTTTGTGTACGCATTTGATGCATTTTTTCTTTTATTAACCATAATTTTAAGATAAGTGTTTTTCTGATTATATTTTCTTTATTTGTTTGTTATACATACAATTTATACCTATACTTTTGCTATTATGTTATAAAAACTAAAATTATTATACTTATTGAGTCTTTGTAGTCTTTTATTGATAATCGTTTTAAGTCATCGTTATTTGTTATGTTTTGTCAGTTTTTTACTGATTTTACTGTAAATATGTATATATATATATAGTTGGTTGTTGTATAAAAGGTTGTATTGATTTATTTTAATTTTTTTAGTTACTGGTTTTTATAATTTTTGTTGACATAATTACTGGACAGCCTTCTATTAAATATCTATTTAATAATTCCGTTATATATATGTATTGTGTTTATTATTATCATATTTTTATTTTAATCATTATTATTGGGTGTTAATTATACTTACTAGTAAAATTTTTATTGTTACTTTCATTATTATACATTTAGTTATTTTTATTATTGTTGTAATAGTTAATTTATTGCTATTTTCAGTATTATAATAATTAAATGTGTCTTTATATGTTTTATATCATCAAAGAGGTTTTTATTTTAAATTAATTTTTATAACTTTTTGTAAGCAACCGTGGAAGTTAGATCTTTATACCAGAATATATAATTGATTGATTCATGCCGATTTTAATATATTTATATATGGTTTGGCGTCACTTTAATCCGGGCGTTTGACGTCATTTTTTAAAATAAGTAAATAAATTTAAACTGAATTATTTGTTCAATTTTAAATGTTTCTTTTTGTTTCATTAAAATTCAATATAAAACAAAATAAAAATACTTTGTAATTAACCATCATGAGTTTAACAAATTAATTAAAAAAAATCAAGCGATACCATCAATTGTCCTTCTAAAAAAAAAGAATTAGCCGTTTAGAAAAGTCTGGAAACCGCGGAAGACCAGTGCTAAATCAGCTAAACGCAAATAATCGATGTTATTGGTTAACTTTTTGAATAAGTTTAAAAAAATGAAGGTGAATTCGTTTCTGTAATATCATAAATACGTCTATAACATCAATGTCGTCAAGTGACGATGACAACGATTTTTCAATCTGTTGTAACAAATGTCAGTGTAAACTTTTAAAAAAAACGACTGACAGATTGTAAAGAATAAAGCTTTGGGTTGTTCAGTATGCAAGTCAAACAATATCAGAAATTTTGCTGAAAAAAATGTAAGAGTTTCTAAATCATGGCATGAGTGTTCAGTAATACCGAACGGTAACACCAAAGAAACTCAACAGTTTAGTGCGAGGAAAAAAATAATTGAACAGAGGAAAAGTGATGGTCGCCTTAAAGCATTTCGAAAAGCAGAACAGACTGCTTAAAAACAAAATCACACTCAAATAAAAAAATGCATCAGAAAAATGTTGTAACGACTGAAAGAGTATTTAGAACTGTTTATTACATTGCGAAAAGTCCGTTCACAGATTTACCACAAGAAATTGACTTACAAGATTTAAATGGAATTTCTATGGGGCAAATTCTGCATTCCGATAAAAATTTGCTGAGCTTGCTATTCATATTGCTTCAGAAATGAAAAGAAATATCTGCAGAGATGTTATTTCTTCAAAGAAAAAGATATCCATTTTATTCGATAAATCTATCATTCTGAGTAAAAAGACCATATTAGTGTTATTCGAACATTTTTTGGTAATTTTCCTGGTGAGGCCTATGTATTTAACTTCGGCTTGATAGAACTTTCGAACACTATAGCCGAGAATATAACTAAGAAAATACAGAATAATTTAAATATGCACGGATTTGATCGAGACTTTCTCAATAAATGTTTTATTGCTTTTACTTGTGACGGGGCTTCTGCAATGATCGGCAAAAATTCAGGAGTTGCAACACGGATATAAAAATATATTTCCAAACTTACTAATATGTACTGTATCAATCATAGATTTTAGCTTGCCGTCGGTGATGTAGTTGATGAAGTTTCTAGTTTAAATCATTTTCAATTTTTCATAAATAAGTTATATGCCTTATATCATCAACCTCCAAACAATCAAAATGAGCTGCGGCAGGTAGCCAGGTCTTTGAAACCACAAATCTTGAAAATTGGAAAAAAAATTTTATTCATTAATTGCGTTGGTCCTCCACCGTCAAAATTCAATGCACAGACTTACGTGCAATCATGGATGTTTATATATATATATATATATATATATATATATATATATATATATATATATATATATATATATATATATATATATATATATATATATATATATATATATATGTATATATATATATATATATATATATATATATATATATATATATATATATATATATATATATATATATATATATATATATATATATATATATATATGTATACATACAGTATTATAATATATAATATATTATATATTATAAATATTATATTATATCTTGTATATATTAAATTATATATTATATACAAACATGTATATATATATATATATATATATATATATATATATATATATATATATATATATATATATATATATATATATATATATATATATATATATATATATATATATATATATATATATTAGGGATATGACTTTTTTAACTTTTTATACAATTTGGACAACCCCATATTATTTTTGGATGAGTTTTTGCTATAAAACAATAAAGAAATGTTTATTTTCCTTCAAGTGTAAAAAAATGTCACGCCCCTCGGCTGAAATGTTTTTTAATACAATATAGATAGGAATATAATATACTATACATATTACATATGGGCCAGAAAACATAAGTTAAAGAAGTCATAACCCTCTATATATATTTTATTATATTATATTATTATATTATATATAATAAAATATATATAGACGGGTAATATATTTTGTATATATAATTTTAAATACATTCCAGACGTATGCATTACCACTTTATAATTTCTAGTTTTTCACTGCCGTGCCTAATTGTTTAATAATTAGATTCAGATTTTTTTGTGCTGCTTTTAATTAAAATGGCATAAAAATACTGCCAATCAAGCATTGAAAAAAATAAAAAGACTTATAAAAAAAATCTTGTGAAATTTCAAGATTCGCATAAAAGTAGACAGTTTCCAATGTTAGAAACATCTTTTCAAGAATATTCCAAAATGCCATTAAAAAGTGATATTGTTAGCAGGTTTAAGTATTTGGCTAGTACTGATGTGAAAGCCAAAAAGCAAAGGATAGATCTTATTTTAGAAGAAGTTATAAGTTTGTGGAAAGAACAATTAACTTTCCCATGTCTGACAGAGCAGTCATTGAAGCGAAAGAATAATGATGTTACAGAAAAATATGAAAGTGTCAGAAAAAAAGGGAATGCCGACCTTCTGCAAAAAGAGATTTTTGATATAACAAATCAAAATGGCATTTGGTTATCATCTGAAGTTAAAAGATTTTATAAAATTCAGTTACAAAGCAAAGAAGAAATTGGATATGCTACTTCAAAGCTGGCAGGAAAGAAGACTATTCATCCATCAATTGTGCAAAAACTTTCTAGCCAACCTTCATCATCTAAAACATTCTTTTAGACATTTTTCAAAAAAAATATTACAAAAACCTCAATTTGTACCATGTCAACATCATATCTTGGATAGAATACTTAGACTAGAAATGGAAAAAAAAATTGAAAGAAAATCCGAACTCACCAAACATTAATTACTTTTTTACTAACGAGTTGTTAGAACATTATGAAACACTAAAGACAAATTTTTATAATGTTACAGAAGAAATAAAAGACACAGGAGGATGGCGAGATGACATGAAGTTTCTGTTTCATCTGACGAGAACCTACCGATACTATGACCAAAATAAAATATTTCCTAATGTAAGATTTCAAAAAATCCCTAATATCAGTAATGCTCGGTGGAGTTCAAGAGCTATTTTAGCGTTGTTAGCCTACATTCTTATGCCAAAAACAAGAAACAAACTTGAACCTATATGTACCTTTATTTCTTACAAGTAGGCAGACTTTTGGTTTGACGACCAAACCTATAAAGAAAACACTTATTCAGACCTTCATGAAGTTTTATTAAACAAAAAGAAACCTCTTGCTACATTTACAAGTCATTGGAATCCAGAACCATCAGCAATCAACATTCCCAGAAGTAATCAATGTGCTGAAAGAGCAATTAAAGTAATGGAGAAGCTTTATAGATTGTGCAGAAATAAAGACAATCTTCCACTTCGTTTCATTTTGTCTAATAAACAATAACTGTATGTATTTAAATTGTATAAAATGGTTTTTCCTGCATTGAATATAACACTATGCCATGTATTAATTGTTAGAATAAATTATGTTTTTTTATAGAATCATATGAATGAACATGTTTGCAAATAGAAATGATTTTGGTCCTTAATTTTTTTGAAACCTTTTTAAATCTTAATGTGCTTTGGGGCGTGACATTTTTTTTGAACACCGTGAAAGTATTAATATTTTCGCATTTTATGCGTAAAAACTCATCCATTTTTGGGCTAGGGAAATTTTTTTTTTAAAAGTCATATCCCTAATATATATATGCATACACATACACATACATATATATATATATATATATATATATATATATATATATATATATATATATATATATATATATATATATATATATATATATATATATATATATATATATATATATATATATATATATATATATATATATATATATATATATATATATATATATATATATATGTATATATATATATATATATATATATATATATATTTATATATATATATATATATATATATATATATATATATATATATATATATATATATATATATATATATATATATATATATATGCATATATACAGTATTATATATATAATATATAATATGTTGTATATATAATATACTGTATATATATAAATATATATATACAGTATTGAACAAAACATTTGCAACCAACATTGAATAATGCTAAAAGGTGTTCCTAACTTTACATGTCTTAAAAATGAAACGAACTATACTACCACAGCAAACAGCTCAGGAGTCTGGAGGCATAGCATACCATGACATGAGGAATCAGCTGACAGATGACAACACACAGAAAGAATTTCCATTTTGCAGCGGACAAAACAAGTACAACTTTTTTAGTTACATATCAAGTACATATTTTTTAATAACTACAGGAAGTATTCAAAAGTTTCCAGAAGCATGCAGAAGCTTCCAGAAGTTTCCAGAAACACTCAGAAACATCAAAAAGCATCGAAAGAAGCATCTTGAATTATTCAGAACAGGTATTATTTTATTATATAAGAGACATGTTACCCGACATGTAACTCAGTCAGTATATGGAAGTCAATCAGTCAGTATTATCAAGACAGTTTATTGAAGTGAGTTTTTAAAGAATTTTATCGAAGAACATCAATATAAGAAGTAAAATACAACAAGTGTTTACAGTCCACATCCAACCAAGACGTTGCGTTCCACACAACATTATTGTATCATCACAAGGTAAATGTAACACGGTAAGCCTGGAGAAGCGTGATTATTTATTTTTATTATTTCTACTTCAACAGCAAAACTGGCTCCCGATAGTCTGGGATTGGAACTAAGAAAGAAAATTATTGGTGATTACGTAAGTGGAATGTCACAAAAAAGTATTTGTGATAAATATCGCTTGAAAAAGGGACCGTATCAACACTATGTTCCGAATATCACTCTACAGGGAAGTTGGCAGCAGATAACAAACGTAGAAGACCGCGTTCTATCACTTCTAGAGAAGACTCTATGATCGTCAGATCCGTCAAGAAAGATCCCTGGATATTATCATTCGAGACAAAAGCAATTAGAGCTACCTGTATTGGACCAAACAATCAGACGACTTGCTGTTGAAACTAGATTGTTTTCTTGACGCCCTGCAAAGAAACCGCTGATTTCACTAAAAAGAAAAGACTCCTGTTTGCTCATCTCATATTGATTGGAATCTGCAGAAATGATGAACTGTCCTGTTCAGTGATGAATCGAAGTTCAACATCATTGGGAACAATGGCATTTGCCGTGTACGTCAACCGGCCGGAAAACGCCTCATACTACTATAAGACCGTGAAGCATGGTGAGGCAGTGTAATGGTGTGGGGGTGTTTTTCTGCGGTCTAAGACCAATACATCGAATCGATGGAATAATGAATTTTTTAACCTAATTCAAGTTGTCCATTTGATTATATATAGGATAGTTAGATTTATCACAGGAAAGTTCTTTGATGTCAGATAAACTGCTTCTTATGCATCAAGATCATAACAACTTGATAAACAACGTAAAACTTATCTTTCCCGTTCATCAGCTAAATATTTACATTGGTTTACGAAGCTTATTTTAAAATGGTAACGTTTTCACTTGAGTAACAGTACTGTTTCTACGGTCAGCTGATTTAGTACAAAGGAAGCAGGAGAATTTCCACTTGAAATGTACATCTATTGTTGAAGATGACCGTAGTTTCTTATTTAGGACAACTTTTCTATTTGAATTGCTGTTATAAACAAATGTTCTTCTGCAATCATGATGCACAAGACCAGTGCCGATTGGGTTTTCGTTTAACTTTTGTTCAAAATATCTAAACAAATTTATCATTACCCAGCTAGCACACTTACATTGGGCCAACGTATGTAAAACCATCGCGAACAATGGCTCTTTTTTCCAATGCAAAACAAACATGATTTTTGTTCCGATGATCAAGCGATTTTCAACCTTATATATATATATATATATATATATATATATATATATATATATATATATATATATATATATATATATATATATATATATATATATATATATATATATATATATATATATATATATATATATATATATATATATATATATATATATATATATATATATATATATATATATATATATATATATATATATATATATATATATATATATTATATCTATATAAAAGTATATTGTGTGTATATTTAAAAAAGAAGAATTTAATGAAAATTTAATTCCGAATAATATTGTATACATTGTTTTGCCAATTAAAGTTCAACGTTAAATCAACCTAAATACAATGTTGTGCCAACTTAAAATACAAAGTTGGGCTAACGTATCAAACAAAACGTCGAATCAACGTAGAAATATAACCATATTTCAACTTTAAATAAACATTGGTTTGTAGTTAATGGCAACGTCGCATTTGAAACCATAATGATATAAAAAAAACGTTGGCAGCCAATGTTGGGCCAACAAAACGCGCGACATTGTTCTAATATTTTAACAACGTGTGTGTGCTAGCTGGTAGCATTTGATTCCATTTTATCCTATATATTGAAATACACCTATAAAAATCATATATTCCTATTTCATTGCAGATTTTGGATTTTAGAGATATTTTTTCACTTAAACTGATGGAGACTTTTCCAAGCTAACGTTACACCACGAACAAGTTTCATTTATCTCTTTATACACTTTCTATTTATATTTGTACTTAATTAAATATATACGTAATTTAATTTTGTTTTAAACCTACATGTAATATTAATATATACAAATCTAATATATGTATGAATATAGTATCATAGAATAATATATTAGTTTATATATTGAAATAAAATTACAATCGTTCTAAAATTAATATTTTAATTGCAATGTCTTTTATTTAACACAATTTATTCGAAAAGTTTCTCTCAAAAACAATTTTAAACGGTCTTAACACACAAACCATACGTTTTTTGAACTTTGTGTAAACAAACTTTTTACTCAGCATTAAATTATCTTTTAAATGATATATAAAACTTATAACTTTAGCAATAGAAAAACTTCCGTTATTTTGCCCTAATTTTTGATACAAAAATAGGCTAAAAGTGGCATTTCCAGTTCTCAAAAACATGGGGCTTTTTATTTGGTCATTGCTGACAGGCTAACAAATCTAGTGCAAAATCAAAATATTATTTGTTTTTTCAACAAAATATTTATTTTCCTTTTCAAATCATACAGTTATATTATAATAATAATAAATACAATAATAATAATAGAAGATTATCGAAAGAACATGTAACTTAGCTATTATTGTATTATTTGACGTCTGGAGCATCCTATATTACTTAATGTAAATTTATATTATGCATTACATGTTGTAAAAAGTAAAATGCTATATGTTTTTCTGCAATTTAATTATGTTGAACAACTATAAGTTGACTAAAAAAGTACATGTGAACCATTTATTCTACAAAGAAAATTCCCTCGTTCGTTGAATTTTGAAGAACTTAAGCAGTTTTTTAGTACTGTAATTTTATTCAAAAAATTCATTGTTACCATTTATTGCACCTAGACAAAGAAAATTCCATCGCTTGTAGAATTTTGAAGAATTTAAACAATTGTTTTTGGAAAGATGTATTTATAAACATCCTTTTGAACGCAAAACATACGAAATATTTCTTAATGTATTTTAGATATTTCTTGCGACAGTTTTGTGACTCAATTTAAAACTTATTGCAATTTTATCTAAGCATCGTCAGTAGCAAAATATATTATTGTTATAAAATTTATTCTGCAGATGCAACTGTACGTCTAAGGAGAAGCAACCTAGCAAAATAATAATTTAAAATTTTTTAAACTTACGTGAAAACTCTATTTAATAACAAAATAACTAATGGAAAATAATTATAAATTTTTTAAAACTAATAAAAAAGTCATTTTGCTACTATTCCATAAGAATACTTTGCATCCGCATACCATGTATATTAGGGTGTCCCAAAAATATAGAAAAAAAAGTTTTTGTACACATCAAATTCTTTGTCTATATACTTATACGAGACCGCTAGTATTGAAAAAAGATTTATAAGACCACTCTAAGTGCTTACTGTAGAAATTAAAATTCGGATTTTATTACGATTAAGGGAAAAATTTTGATTAAAATAATCTTTATGGGCTAAATTTTATAGATTGTGAAATAAAAATACTTAGGAAGACCAGGTTAATAAACATGCAATATGCCAATTTTAAAGTTCCTTATCAATAGACAGATCAAAATCACAAATAACATTGTTTTTGCTAAGCTTAAATATTAAAAGTAAAATACAAAACCCACCTTCGTTTTCTTGGTTTATTAAACTTCCAAGTTCAATCTTATGGGTCTTGAGTTAGAAACTCTTTGTACATCTTTATTCTAAATTAAAAGTTACGTCATTCTATTTGATTGTTTACCTAAGACTGATTTGGTTCCTAACAAAACATTATAATTTTTGTAATTTTTGATATTTTGTCAATAAAGGAATGTTTTATAAACATTCCTTTATTGTTATAAATTAGTAGATAAAAATTGTATTTGGAAATATTGTTTTATGAAATTATATAATGTTTATATGTTTATAAGCAAATAAATCTAAATTAATATGACATGATTACTTTTCAACCTTTTATGTATCTTAAATTTTTTACACTATCAAATTGATCTAAAACCGTATACACTAAAAAATAAATTAGCGTTTTTCATTTTTTAAATATCAACTGTAAATATATCCTGTTGTTTCCTTACGATCTTGATGTTTAATATTTAGTATACAAACAAGATTAATTTAACATTACTAACTCAAAAGTCACTAATTGCACTAATAAGAATCGATCTTTGCAAAAATGATTTGCATGTTTTCTGTGGAAACATATCCTGTATTACACTTTTTTCAAGCATCTTTATATCATTGTCCATATGCAGATTGTAATCTTAAAAATACAATTGTTTTTTAGTAAATTGTGGTCAATACTAATTTAATTAAAGTAAAAATTATAATTTATTTCATATATAGTGAATATATATATATATATATATATATATATATATATATATATATATATATATATATATATATATATATATATATATATATATATATATATATATATATATATATATATATATATATACATATATATATATATATATATATATATATATATATATATATATATATATATATATATATATATATATACATATATATATGTATATATATATATATATATACATTATATATATATATATATATATATATATATATATATATATATATATATATATATATATATATATATATATATATTTATATATATGTATATATATATATATATATATATATATATATATATATATATATATATATATATATATATATATATATATAAATATCAAGTCATTGAAAATATACCTTTACCTTATCGTACAGCCATTTATGAAAAAGCAGATATATGTTAAAATAAACAGAACTCTGAAAATTTAGTTTTTAAATATTAAAATTAAATAAAAAGAAATTTTAAACTTCATGTTCACATTACATTTAGTTGTTAGGGGTGCTAGGCACCTAAAATATAACTATTTTTGCAACTATTTGTTTTTGCCTTGTTGACTCAAAAAGGACGTCTACTTATGTTTTTGTTACGGATATCTTTGATGTTTGGCAATCTAATGAGTGCATGGCTCGTATGAGGAACTTTCATACACTAGGTATTTATTATAAATCAAGTGCATTATATTTAAGATAATTACAGTAGAATATTGTTTCAATTTACTATAATAATTCTGAACGAACTGCAAGTTTATGTAGAAAATTCTAAATATTATTGATTTACAGCAGCGTTCTTAACTTCTGATATTATTAAATATAGATTTTTGAATAAAGTTTTTTTTTGTATTTTGTCTGGCGTTTAATATAAACGTTGTTTTTACGTTCGTGTTCACAATATTTAGATTTTTTATAGAGTTATTAAAACATTTAAAATGTTTAAATTGTATAAATTTGGTTATATACTAAACTTTTTTTTATTTATTAAACTTATATATTTGTTTTATATGAAATATTAATAGTCCTTTTTTCGTGTTTATGATTAAAAAAGAAAAGGTCTTTGTTCATGTGTGTGTCACCACTTTTTTTTTTTTTTTTGTTGTAACTTGTGGTTCAACCTTCTCTCAACTCTTTAACTCTGAAACACGAACCTTGACAAGAAGGCCGCTGCGCTGTAAAACTATGTTATTTTATCTCTTTTTCCTGTTTTTTTCTCCAATTTTATTGTGCGAGAGTACGGATACGCAAGTTACAATATGAAAATGAAGAAAACAATAAAAATTAATAAGATATTAATGATTAGTGTTTAAAGAACATAATAAAATGGGGTGGATGGGCCGTCTGTTTATTCGACTCCCCTTCCTATTTTAATTGCTATTTCAGTTTTTATACTGAAAAGAAGTTTAAGCATAAAAAAAAGGCGAGGTATGTAATTGCCTTTTAAAACGTTTAACTTCGTGTTGCAGTATGTGAGACAGTAGAAAAGAACTAATTTGTTATACCTTTTTTACCGTGTCATATACTGTAGTCGAATCTAAATTGAATAGAATTAGACAATCGATTTTTTTTTGATCGAAGCTATTTAGAATCGAATTTGAAATTTCTTTGTAGCATATAATCATTTACAGTTGAATTTTTTGAGATCAAATTTTTTTTACATAGTTATTAAAACTTGTTTCAATCGAATAATATAGAACCACTATTAAGAACAGATTCTTCTTGAATCGAATCATTTAAATAAATGAGTGTATTAATTTATACAATAGTATATTAAATAGTACGTTAAAATAATAATTTAAATACACATTTGTTAAATCTTGGTCCTCTGCTCACTGATCAGTGATTAGTAGCACTACTATAAATGACAATACAATATTGCATTTGTAAAAAAGTTCGATGTTAAATTATTCAGATGTAAAAAGTAATTAAGTTTTAAAATTAAAATTCGATTGTAAAAAAATCCGATTGTAATATAATCCGATGCTAATTTAATCGGCTGTGAAAAGTAAAAAAAAAGTTTTTTTATTGCTTTTTGTAATATTTTTACATAACATTGAGGGAATGATGTGAAAGTGAGGAGTATCAAATGTTATATTGTGGATAGGTTTTGAGTAACAAATGTTATTTTAGTTATTGTATAATAAAGAGTTAAGGATGTTGGACAACATTTTAACAACCAGTCACATGAATAAAAAAATTTATTAGTTATAATTCTATAATAGCGCTGTTTTTTATGGCTAATTAAAACTATTATGAATCATTATATCAAAATTTTCATGAATTATCATAGTCTAAAAACCATACAATGATTAATTTCAAATTTTCAAAAAGTCATATAATTAAATGTCTTAGCTTAAGTTTATTTGTATGTTTTATGCACATCGCCCAATAGCATTTATGTCCTAACGTTTTCTCAAAATCGGTATTCCACCTTATCATCCTGTGTTGGTATTAGTTGAATCTTCACCTATTACTATGCATGATTCAGTAGCATTATTTTTTTGAAGCAATTAAGATAAGTTTAATTTAAAATCAAAACTTAAAAATTTTGTTTAAATATAGATAATTACATAGAATTGTTCAAGTTCACATGATAAATTAATATTTTAACTAAAACAATCTACAGCTCAACAATTATAGTTAGAATTTTATTAATCTAACTGCATAAGACCAAAACTTCTTATGACTTTAAGTTTTCAAAAAATGAAAATTGAGTTGGTGTATGTTTCATCAGTGCCGACTTAAAAAAGTGACCCTATTGCGGTCGAACGAACCTCCAATGACGCATGATTGATTTAGTCGCATTATTTGTGTTAACTGATTAGTTTTAATTATCTGCAGAGCTGCATACATTGAGGTAGGTTAGTGATTACAACTTAATTATTAGTCACAAAATCATTGTACACCAGTGAGAACCACCAGGTTTTTTTATTTTTATTTCCGTTTTAAAGTAACATAAGAATTTTACAACTTCAAAAAAAACTAAAAAGTAAAAAGGTAAATACGTAATAAAATTTTGTTAAATATATACTTAATAAAATTTCAATTAAATATAGTAATAATTATCGTAATAAAATGCGCAATTGGCAAATAAGATTGTTATGCAACAAACAAAAGTAGATTAACAACATTAACGAAAAACGTTTCTCAAGTTTTAAAAAACTATTTTTTTGTTAAATACTTGAATACCTTTAAATCCTTTTTGAAAGATACTCCATACTCTAGAACCTCGATATGAAATGCTGTATTCTGAATATTTATTTATTACACGCTTGCGAAAAGTGTGGAGTTTTCCTCCACACCGGTGTATAAAGTTCACTCCTAGAATCAAGTGTATAGTTATTTTGCACAATTTTGTGGAAAATTAACTTTTCTTAACTCGATTTCTGCACAGAAGTGCGGAGTTATTTGCACAATAGCCTGCAAAATAACTCCACATTTGTGTCTATGAGTGATAGCTACACACCGGTGTGCAGAAAAACTCCACACTTTCCGCGAGTGTATAAATATGGCAAGGCAGCTTATATGTGTTTAACATAATTGCATTTCAAACTATTGTTTAATTTTTTATTTATCTTTTTTTAGACTATTTTTCATTTTTATTTAACAAACCTGTTATTAAATCTTATTGAAGAGGTATTGTAAATAAAAAGACACATGTAAATTTAATTCTGATAGACATTTATTTCGAAAACATTCATCATTCTCTTTCATTAAGGGTTTAGCATGTTTACGCCTATAATTACAGTAAATGATTCTGCAAGCATTTTTTTGTACTTGCCCATGAAATAGTTGCATAGTTAATGAAGCCATAAATTAGCGCAATGTAGGTCAATTTGAGACTTTGTTTTGACGTAAGAACAAACTAAATACATCAAAATTATGATTTTGGTGATTTTTGACTGGATTTATATTATATGAGAAAGCCAGGATAACGTTTTGTCAACAATGATTCCTAAAAA
>NC_061167.1:2230274-2324715 GCF_022113875.1 Hydra vulgaris | reverse complement strand
CGTGTTATATGCCACTTGTCTTCAAAATCTTGATTCATTTTTTTTTTTACTAAATCTGAAAAAATATTTTTTTTCCATTAAATACATTAACAATAATAAAAAAAATTACATTTAAAAAAAATTAACAAACAATTTCACATTATTATCAAAACAAATTTTTTTTAATGATTTTATTGAATGTTGTATCAAACATAAATAACAAAAGTTTTCTTCGCATTAAAAACAACTGTGCGCGTGTATATATTTCTGTAAACATTTTTGACATGTTATAAACTTTTCTTTAAATTTATCAAATCTTTTCAACTCTTTTTCTGTTAACGGTCTGTATAACATTGCATGTTCATCTCCTTTGTCTATATTATTTTTCATATTTCGTAATTTGGTTTTTTTCTTTTGGATTCTTGACTATCCTCATCTGAATGACGTTTTTTACCTATTTTTTTTCCTCCTTGATTTTAATTAACAAAGATGCTACGCCTGGAGTCAATTTTTTATCATCGTCTAATAACTCGACACAATCTTTTAAGTTGATTTATCTTTCAAAGTTTTCCATCCATTCATTAGATTCTTTAGGATCTAACGCAATACCATCACTAATAAATCTAAACTTTACTTCATTATTTTCTTCTTCGTTTTTTTTTGGTATTTCCAAACCAAAAAGTTTATGTAAAACATATTTACATAGATTTTTGTTTTCTTCCTCCTTTTCTTTTCTTATAAGTTCAAAAAAATTTGTAATTATTTCTTGCTGCTTGATTTCTCGATTGATGAGTTCTGAAAAAAATCTTATTCCTTTTATACAAAAAGTACACAAAAGACTATATTTAGTAACATTAATGATAATTGACACTTCTTTTATATTGCCATATAAAGACATAAATGATATCACCAAAAAAAATTGCCACGTTGACAAAAATGACACGTTGACATTTTCTTATAAACTTGTTTTGTTCTTTTTTTTTTTTAATCTCTATTGTTTAAAAAAACATATATAAAGCATTTTTTTTATAATTTTTTATATCAAAACAAATTTTTTATATATTTTACTAACACTTTAAATAAAAAAATGGAACAAGACGATATTGAAATTAATTATTGCTTTGTGCAAAACTATTTAAAATAAGGTGATATGGCTGCAGCTACATTGTGACTAGTTGATTTATCTCGCGAAAAAGATTTGAAAGAAAATCAATATTTTAAAGTGCCTGTAAAACCAGTACCTCAACTTAATTTTTTTAAAAAAGAACTAGTCTATTCTAACAAAGCAAAAGAAGAAGTTATTTGTTTACCTTCAAACATTCGTGAACAATGCTCCCTTGAAGAAAACATCATTAATTATTTGTACAGAGCCGAAATGAAAACAAGCAAAGATGACGTTCATTTTAAGAATAAAAATTGCAAAATTACTTTTAACGTCATCATAAAAACAAAACAAACAAAATTAACTAAGAAATTTTTAGAAACGTATATTATATCAAGAATAGAAAAAATACAAACTAACGCTTTTGCTTATGCATATAGCAAACATAAAGTTTTAAAAAATCAACCCATTTCTACCTTTAACGTACGAATGCTAAAAGACAAAAAAGAAGAATTCTTTTATACAGAACACGAAAGACTAGTTTCTGTAGAACCTATTATGATTAACACTATATATGAAAGCGGTCAAACTAAATCGTTTAATCACAACATGAAAAGAGCAGCTCAAGATTTAGCAGCACAAGAAACAAAAGAATATAAAAAAACCAAGCAAGAAGAAATTAAAATTTAAAAAAAAAGACGAAGAAGAATAATTTTTATATACAAACCTGTGTTTTTTTTTTTAAATTCAAAGTAAAACCTGTTATTAATAAAAAAATTGTTTTTATTTACTTATAAGGATAACTATGCGGTCATTCGGATTAATAAAAAAAATATAAAAGGTCTAAATAATTTTTTTTATTAGTTTATATTTGAGAAAATGACAAGCAAACAGGTCGATCAATCTTTAGAAAATGCAGTAAAACTTTTTTTTACAGACAATGAACTACATCCCATGTTACAAGAATTTCAACATTTAGATAACAATTTTGAAAAATGGAAAAAATTAATTCAAAAATATTTAACTAAATGGAATTTGCAATTATTGTTACCAGAAGACCAATATGTTGATTTGTATTATATTTTTATTATCAAAGAATATCAAAACAATCAAACTTTGTTTGGCAAATCTGCTTGCATCTATTTTCAATTTGATGAACAAGGACCAAAATGGAAACTAAACTCGTACAATTTTTGCGAAATTATCAACAAAGATTTTTTAAAAATAACAGAAAAAATGTAGATTTTAAATATAAAGATAATTAAAGATAAAATGGAACAGTTTTTAAAAATATTCAAACGTTATTATCGATATACTTTGAAACTCGTTGCACGTCATGGAAAAATAAACTTAAATTATCTTTAAAGTATTATTTTTTGTTTCCGTATTTAATTAAAGAACACTTATACGAATACGACTTGCTAAAGCAAAACGCATTAATTTTGTTGAAAGAATATCCGTCATGTTTACAAAGATTAACTTTTTCATAAACGAAAAATTACTACATAACGGTTTTTATACGCTTTATGCTCCTACACCCATTTATAATTTTTTCAAAACAGAAAAAGTAAAATCAATAAACGATAAAGTATTTATATACAAATCGTTCAATCAGTGTATTTTTTATCGAAAGTTAATTCAGAAATATTTCCGCATGCCAATTGGTTTTATTTTATTTAAAGAAACTTTAATATTTCAAAAATTTTAAATAAACATGGCGATCAATTCTACGATGTTATTAAAAAAGAACTTGTAAACGAACAACCTATCTACAAAGCTAAACATTTTGCCATGTATTATATAAACACATCGGAATGTTTTAAAAAAAACAATTTTTTTATTTTAATTTTTTATATTTACTGTATATTACGTTTTATTTACGAGATATACATTGTCAAAACATTGACATTTTTTTGAATTAACTCCCTCGCAACGACTATTTTCCCGTATTTAATTAACTAAATCTTTATATTGTTCTCTTTTTTCATAATTAACTTTAATATGGTATATAAAATCAACTAAATAATTTTGCCACATTTTGGTTACGTACTTACAACAATATTCCAAGTGTTATCTACTAAAATGTTCACCAATAAAATGAGCAACGCAAGGTGATAAAAATAATTTATATTTTGAATTTTTGGAAAGTTAAATTCATTGAGATCAAAACAATAAACGTTTTTAAAACATTTTAAAATTAAGGCTTCCATGATATCACCTTTATATAAAACAATATTCATTGGATACTTTATAAATTGTCTATCCAAATAATAATAAACATCTGAACAAAAAATACTCTCAGAGTTACGCATTAAACTCGGATCATACGACAATTCGTGCACGTATTTATAACAATGATTAATCGTTTTTTGTTGTTTTCAGCAAATTTTTCATAAGTAATACATGGCCAAACCTGCGCATGTAAATAAAAATTTTCGTTTAAAGCTCTTAAACACAATTCTCTAATACAATTCTTTCCCCAAGGATGTTCATTAATAAATTTATTATGGATATACTCAGTATCAAACAACCAAATCTAAAAAAAATAACAAGATTTTTTATCAAAAATGAAACGCGTCTTTTTTTTAAATTTTATAAACATGTATAAAAATCAAAAAAAAAATTTATAAAAAAACTTTTTTATAAAAAAAATGAATCGTGTTGACAACATTATTAAAAAAGTTCACAACAATTGCGCTGTTTGCGCATTAGACGAAGTAGCCAAAAAGTACAAGAGTCATGAAAATAAATCTGGCAACTCTTCTCCGTCTTCTCTTACTAATGAAGAAGAACATTATACAGACAAAAGTTCAAACGCTTTTCTTGAATACATTTTAAATTCAAAAAGCATCAACTTAAATTCTTATTCTTTTAAAAAATGTTTTAAAAACAGTCAATTTAAAGATTTGCTTGAACAACCTGAATTGTGCGAATATCATTTGAATCATTTAAACAAATTAGAAACAGAACACGTAAACGAAAACGTTGTACCTGAATACTACAAATCCAAACTCAAAGTTTTGCTACTCGAAAGAGACGTTAAAGAAAATGTTGCATTTGAAGGAGATCAAACAGACGGTTTCATAGATACTTTTGTAGAGAAAATAATACCTACCGCTTCTAATATCATAAATAAACTAGATGGTGCTTTAAAAAAAAAATTGTTAAAAGAAACATTGAAGGAATCATAAAAGAAGGAGCTTCTAATAAAAAAACTTTATTTATTAACGTATTACACGCTATTGTAACATTATTTATTTCAAGTTTTTTTAGTTTCGAAAAAGAAGAATAAAATGTACACTAACGAATCATTGTCTCGTTATTTTAATAGCGAACCCCTTTTTAAAGATTATTTTGTAGGTGTATACGCTTTTATCGAATTAAGTCAAACACGCACTCACCTTCACATTATTCGTAACATGACAAAAAACGGATCTTTTTTTTGTATATAACAACGAAACTACTAAAGAAAAAGGTAAACATTGGAGACTTTTAATTAAAGTGGACTCTAATCATTTTTTTTGTTTTGACAGTTTAGGTACTGAAAGTTGTCTTCAACGAATTCCTACTTTTTTAAGATACAACTGTAATTTATTTGAAGCGGTAGAAAAAGTTAAAACTAACGTACAAATTAACACTATCAACATTAACTATAACGAAATTGAAATTAGTTCTTACATAAACCAAACTCATCATTTCCCATACGAATGGACAGCTGACAATAATGAATTTTATTGGTTTAACAAATTTATTTTAAAATACAGTTCTATGACAGGCGAACAAAACTTTTTGTTTTCTTATAACAAAACATGTTTTCAATGGAAAAACAGTAGTTTATGTGGGGCTTTTGCCGCTTATTTTGTTTCGCTCTTTTTTAGCGAAAGAGATTACATATACAGCAGATAAATTTATTTACCTTTGTTGTGCAGACTGCTAAATTATCATTTTGATGTTTCGACAGTTAATGCTTCTGAATTAGCTCAGATAAATCTTTTACCATTTTTTAACTTTATTAAAAACAAATTGTTTACACACTTGGACTCTACAGCTAAACAACTCTTTTAAAAAGATATGAAACTGCACCTCTATTTAAGATAAAACGAAAGACTGGAACGTAATTAAATGTTTATGAAAACAAAACCAATTCCAATCGAACAAAACATATTTGAAGAGCAAGTTATTACAAATAACAAAATTAAAATTTTTTTAAAAGATGCCATGTTATTAAGAACCAATTACGAAAGTCAATGGGACAAATTATCTATACATGACATTGCCATTCGAGATGTTATGAACGAAGAAAACCCATATTTAAAATAAAAAGAAGAAAAGGACCAAATTTACTCCCTAAATTACAGAAGATTAAAAGATTTAAACAGTTTCATATATAATCCATCTGATGATGTCATGACTCAAAAACAAATAAAAAACTGTATTATGATGAATTTGTTATAATCAGAAAAAAAAATGCAACGACTCGCTTTATGTCCAATAAAAGAAAAAACGCACGAAGAAATACGCAAAAAGTGTAATGGACTCGGCAAGTTTTACGTTATAACAATAAAAGATCCTACATTTACAAAATAAATACAAAATTGCGAAGCAAACATAATGATGAAATTTGGCTACGTTACTTACCTAAAAACATAATGATACCAATTCAAACTGGCAAAAATATATGTAGTCATTGTAACGGCAACAAAAAACTTTTATTAAAAAAAAAACAAAAACTTTCAAAGTCGTCAAGAATCAACAAGAAATAAACACTTTAATTTGTATTAGGTTTTTATTTAAATTATTTTTGTATACAAAAAAAATAAATGTTTTTTTAATATACTTCAAAACTTTTATCTGGCGACATATACGGGTTAAACTTGGGTACTACTGTAGGTGTAGTTTGTACTGTTTTTTCGGATTCCATGCTTTTCTTATCCCATATTACACTGAACCCTCTTTTAAAGCGTTTGTAATATTTTGTGGTGTAAAATAATATGTTAACCCACGAGCGCGTAGAATACTTCGAGTTTTACGGGTTTTACGTCTGCGTCTTTTTTTTTTTTTTAAGCTTTTTCTTCTAACAACCATATTGATAACAAATCTTCTATAGCAGTAACAAAGTCTTTATATAGCATGTCAAATTCTTTTTGATCTTTTATTAGTTTACCGTTTAAATAATAATCATAAATAAAAACAACGTATGCTGTATTATTTGAACAAGTTACTTTAATTTGATTGCTACCGTCCAAACGAAATAATAATTTAAAATTACCCTTTACTGTGCTTAAACTACTATCTCCTTGAAAAGTAGTTAATTTTTTAGTTTCATAAAATTTCTTAAGACAAGTTTTAAAATCCATTTTTTTTATATAAATTTAAATAAATATTTTTTCTACTTATAAATTTATTTTATAAAAAATATTTTTTCTACCTATATATTTATTTTGTAAAATAAATTAATAAAAAAACACTATTAAATATTTTATTTTAACAATTTATTATTGGTAATTCAAAACCAATATACAAATCACCTTCATTTACATGACTTATAGTATACAATTTGGAAATAACGTTATAATCTATAATAAATCCACCTAAAAAAGTAGAAATTTTTGCATGTCCCGTTTCTTTATTTCCAGTGATCATTTGACAGAAATATTCGTTATGATATTTAAACGTTAAAATATATTCACTGCAATCAGATACGTCTGTTCTTAAATTATTTAAAACATTATCACCCATTTCGTTTAATAAAAGTTGATAAAAATCCAAATCTTCCTCTATTAAAATATAAAATGTGTTAACAAAACACGTACTACAATATATTTTTTTATGATAACTTTTATGTTCTCTATAACACTTTAACATTTTTTATCATTATCTTTTTAAACTTCTAAAAACATTTCCACCTCATGCATCATGTTGTTTATTCGTCTATGTTGTTTAATTTTTTTATGTATAAAATGATATCTTTTTAAACGATTATTACGTTTATAAACTCTTTTCATTATTTTTGTCTTGTAAAAAATACTTATATTTTTTTTTTAATAAAATGATAAAAAATTTTTGTGTCACCCGACACTCCCTTTATTTATCCTGTGTTACTTAACTTGTTTTTTTTTCTTAGTAGGCCTACTTGTTACTTTTAACTCTGTTTTTTTTACAACCGGTTGTATCTTATCCTACTTACTTACTTACTTAACCTTACTTACTTAGTCTATTTTTTTTGTCTTATGCCTTACTTATGCCTGCTCACCCAGTCGTACATACACGCTCGTTCATACACACTCAGGACTCACCGAGAGTACTAGTCTCAGTGTGACACAATCATCAAGTATCAGCAAAATCACCGAAACTCAATGTGGTTAACATATAACTAAGCTAACTAGACAGACGTCATCAAGTATCAGCAAATTCACCGAAACTCAATGTGGGTAATATATAACTAACTAAGCTAACTAGACAGACGTCATCAAGTATCAGCGAATTCACCAAAACTCAATGTGTTTATACATATATTGTTAAAGCCGTAAAGTTAAAGAGAGATTCGAACACTAGACGATCGGTTTATGGCGGTTTACAACTTAGTGCGGAAATGATACGATGCACTAAGCTACGTCGACGTGTTGTTTAAGCGTGTTTTGAATTTATTTAAATTATCATTTTAACAATTTACGCAGAGTTTGTTTTCTACACAGAGTTTTTTAAAGTTGTTTACAACTTTTTTTAATTTAAAAATTCCCTACTTAATCCCTTATGCGGTAGTGGTGTAGTGGTAGAGCGCTCGCTTCATAAACGAGTGGTCCCGAGTTCGATCCCCGCCACGTCCCTAGTAGTACCGCGCTCAACTCGTTTCTCCGCGCAGCGGCCTTGTTCGTCAAGGTTCGTGTTTCGGAGTTATAGAGTTGAGAGAGGGTTATAGCCACAAATAAGTAGCCTCCTCGTCTGAAGTGGCCTTCTCGGCCTTGAGGAGGTGAATTAAAATAAAAAAAATTTAAAAAAATGTAAAAAGCAAGATTAAAAGTTTCTAAATATAACTTGTTTGTCACAAAATTCTTTTATTTTACTTAATCTGTAGAGATAAACTATTTTACATAAATACAGCATTTTTTTAATATGAATTCAAATGGCAATAAAAAAATTTGTACAACGAAAAATGGCAGACAAAGCGATTGAACTATCGTTATAGACGAAGAACAAGAACTAGAATTTAAAAAAATAAATTTGACCGTCGATGAATTTAAGGCAAAACTTAATGAAAAAACACAAGAACCAACACAACAGTTAGAAAGAGCCGAAGAACCAAAAGAAACAATGCACTTTCAAGTAGATAAAAAAAAGGTAAAAATTAATATACGTAATATACGTAAAAAAATTATTTTTTTTAAACATAAAAAAAAAAATTTTTCAATTTTTTTTTTTTTTAGAAAATAAACAAGTATAAACTCGAACGAAGTCGGGAGAGAAAAACAAAGATTATTTTAAATAATATTGAAAACGATTTAAAATTTTTAAGAACTTATAATATCTGTAAATAAAAATATAACATGTTTAAATAAATTTATTTTTGTTTATTTAAAGTACCTTGAAGCTTATTGAACGCAATTTGCTGGTTTTTTAAACTTGTATACACACATTATTCAAGCTATTAATAATGATTACAATAGAAGTTATGATAAAACAAACCGCGTATTAACTTTATATTTTCAAGTAAATCCCGAAGAAAAATATAATCCACAACTTATATTACGAGCATTAGAAAGATGGTTGAATGACGAAAAAACAAAAACACTTTTTATTAATTCAAATTTAATAAACACTCTTACTGAATTAAATGTATTGATAAAAAACCGTATGGAGGAACCCATGAAGATTGATTAATTTTTTATTATGAATATTGTTTTAACTAGTAACTTTTTTTAGATTTATTAATTAAAAAAAATGGAAAAAATTATAAAAGATGTTAACGATACCATCAGCAAATATGGCAAACCATCTGAACAAAATGTTAAATTTATCGTTTCATACGAGACCATGTTTGTTGATGGCAATTCCGTCTTTAATTTAAAAAAACATTGATATAACCGATGAAAAAGCTGAACATGAAGAGGATGAATATGAAATGGACGTTGATTATGAAACAAATGAAGAATATGATGACGATGATGACGATGACAATGAAGAATATGATAATGATGATGATGATGACGATGATGATGATGATGATGATGATGATGATGATGATGATGATGATGATGATGATGATGATGATGATGATGATGATAACGATGATGATGATGATATAGAAGACATGGAAATAGACAATATTGACTTTTTTGATGTAAAACTTTATTTACATAATTTATAAATTGTATATATATTTTTTTAATATTAAATGTGTTTAATTATATTAAATATGTATTATTACTTTTTTTTTTTAGCAATTAATAAAAAAAAATGGCAGAAGCGAAAAGTAAAGAATATTGCTATTATTGCAAACTACCCATTAATATTGATGAATTTCTTGAACATCAACAAAAATGTTGTACGATTCAAACTTATGACTGCTTTGGATGCGGTAAAAAAATAAATATAAAAAACACCTGGGATCACGAATGCTATTCTTTACAAGGTAGAACAAGTAAAACCAGAAGTAAACAAAACAAAATTGTGCATGATTTGTCAAAAACTATTACCTAAAAAATTGTTTGACGAGCACGTCAATGAGTGTTGGAATCGCTTTGAAGAATCAAAGAAAATCATCATGAACAAACAAAGAGAATCTTTAATGGATCAAAAAAAAAGTTTAGCTTTTTTAAACATGTCTACAAACGCCATTTTAAACAGTTTAGAAAAGATTAATAATCAATAAAACGGTCTCACTCAACGTATGGACAATATAGACGCGGAAAAGGAAAAATTTATGGTTAAAGTCAAAGTGGATAAAGAATTACAAGAAAAAGAAATTGAAACGTCAATCAAGAAAACATCAAAATGAAAAAAGAAATTGAAGAAATTCTTAGCAAATTAAATGACAAATTATGCAAAAATCCCATCATGCGCGATAAAATATTTTTAGAGTTGGATCAAATGGATTTAAGGTTATTATCTAACGAGCCCTTTTATACTCAACCTACTTATTCTGCTGAAGGTTTTTTATACCGATTTCAAATTTACGGTTACTACGATAAAGAGAATGTCACGGCTATTTATTTTAAATTAATGCAATCTTCAATAGATTAACACATTAAAATGGCCGTTTACAAAAAAAGTACTTTGTACAATTAGAAACAACGGTTTTTGTATTGAGAAAAACATTGCTTCGCATAGCGAACCGAACAAAAAATGCTTTGAAAAACCAACCCAATCGTTCAACATAGCTGTCCGAACAAGTCATTTTGCAACCCATCTAAAACTCAAAAATTATATTATAAATAATAAACTTATTATACACGTTTCTTTACTTTAATTTTTTTTTGTAATTTTAACTCTATTTTTACTTTGTATTGTATTTTAGCTGTATTTTTTTAGATTCATAACAAACCATGGACTTAAATAATCTCATTTTGAAAGCATTGGCTGATTATAATACGACACGTGACGTAAAAACATTGAAAATTATACTACAAATACCACACGGTATCAGAGAAAAAATTAATGACGGTATAGATTTTATAGATTATAATAAGTCATAAAAACTTTATTTACAATCATTTTGAATACGAAACACTAGAATCTTAAATAAATCTTTTATTGAATCTTTTCAACGAAGTTGGAAGAAAAGACATTTACAAAAAATTTAGTAAAAAAATTGCAAAACCTCCCTTGTATGAAAAAAGCATGTCACCACCTCCTTACGAAAAAAACGTTGAAAACCAACCTTATTATCCGCCTGAAGTTATTGTTTGCAAACAAAAAGAACTTTTAAATTTTTATAACAATCATTTGTAATTTTTTTTTAAAATAACAAATAAAAAAAGTTTATTCAAAAAAAGGTTTTTTTTTTTTTTTTTTTGCGTTTATTATAAACCAACTAGAAATGATAATATGATTTTATTTAGATTATAATAATGATTTCATTTCCAATTTCAATGCATAAACAATTTACGCTTCAACGAATTTCACAGAAAAAAAGTTAAAAAATTTGCAGTTTGGTTACCTCTTTATCACCAAATCCAAGACGAGAATAATATCACATTAACTTTATCATGTAAAAGAAATTTGGCATATGTCAAACTTTTAAAAGAAATTATACCAAATGTACAAAAAGAAATTTGCGATTTAATGAATCCGTTTTTAAAGTCCAATGAATATTGGTTTTCCTATTTTAAATCAAATGAAGACTATTTTTTAAATGAAGTTAATGACTGTGTTTTAAATTATACCAGTTATTATGAATACAGAGATTATTATACCAATCGCATTGAATATAAAGATTTATCATATAAAATTACTAAATACTCGAATCTCTTATGTTCAACTATTTTTAATACATATAATCTTTTTGAATCTCTTTATAATCTAGAAATGTTTATTTTTACTGATTATTCATTTAATTGTTATTAAAATGTCATGACTTGTTTTTTTAAAATTTATATAAATTTATTGGATTGGATTATTAAACAATGTGAATATGTTTTAGACCCTTATTTTAAACCTACTCGTGATGATAAATATGAATTTATTTAACTTTTTTTTCAGAAATAAAACAATGAAACTAACAAGTATTGATAACGAAAGACTGGTACTTTTTAATCCAGACGAATATAAATTATTTATAAAATGGCACGGTGAAGATTATTGTAACGTACTAAAAGAATTTCACAGATTGGGACGTATTATAAACAAAGAAATAAAAAAGCAAACAAATGATTTTACAAATGTAGAACTATTTCATCAAATTGAAAACAGTTTTGAAAATTTTGTTAAAAGTATAATATAAAAAAAAGTTTTACATTAATGAATTTTTTCGTTCAATATATTGTCTTTTTCATTTTTTATAATATGATAACAACCCAACAAATCTTTTTGTAAATATAAAGTTCCAACACAGCAATAACAATAATAATACAATTGTTCCACTAGCAATTTTAAACTGTTTATATCTTTGATTTTTTTAAACAGTTTATCCACACATGTAAAATAATAAGACATTTAAGATAAAAAATAAGAAGACATTTAAATAACAACTCTAGAATTTTTTGCAACTCTATTTGATATTTCTCAATTATTTTCATATCTTTAATACGTATATTATAAATTCTTTTACATTGATCTAATTCGCTTTCTTTAGCTAAAATTTTTTTATCCATTTCTATAGCACGATTTAAATTAGATTCTTGCAAATGAATTTTTAAATTCAAATGCGTTTGATACAAGTATAACAAATCAGCTTCCGACTCAGCAAAAGACATTTTTATAAATGAAAAATTTTTTTATTTAATAAAATTTTATATACAAATTTTTTTATAAAAATAAACTAAAACAAACACCCTTCACATTGTTCGCTATCACTATCGATACACGAGCAACATCCGTGACAAACGCTATCGATATCGTTACATGAGCAACATTCGCGACAAAAATAACAATTTCTTCTTTGTGGCGTACCAAATTCATTTTCCTGCATCATGCGCATTTGTTCTTTTAAAAAAAAAATTTTTACATTAAACAAAATCATTTTATATTTTAAAAATTTAATAAAACAATAACATAAAAAAATTCAAACGCACTTTTATATACTCGTTGTCGCGCTTGATTAAACAGAATAAAAATTTTTTTTATTCAAATTTTTTTAAGGATTAACGAGAATCTATCGGAATCGAGAGACTCGATGACACGAGAGACTCGACTGACTTAACTTAACTGATTGAATGATTGAATGTTTCTTAAAAAACTAGAAGGCATGATCTTCATACACAGTACAAATATATTTGTACTGTACAAATATAATTGTACTGTGTACATAATACAAATGTATTTGTACTATATTATCAAAGTACAAAAAGTATGTATAATTTGTAATTTAGCCTAGAGTCTATAAGTTACAAATTATAAACTTTTGTAAAATATTTTTTTATAGTTTAATATTATTGTTAAATTATTTGCAGTGAAGTTTTAAATTTAATTATATTTGTAGGCTTTAAGCTAAATAAGAACCTTTGAATATTTTATACAATTAAATATACATATCAAAATTTATTATACATAGGGGAACCTGTTTTACCTTTGACCGACACGCGTTGTTCCTTTGACCAAAGTATTATTATTAAAAAATCATGCAATGTTTGAACCCTATTAAATATTTTAGCTTGTTATAAATTATATAGCGACTTCTAGCCTACTTTATATCAATTAAAAAACAAATTTAATTATTTGGTATTCAATCCTAATTGTCTAAAAAAAAATTAGAAAAATCGATCCTTACAATCTTGCAAAGACATGTTCATCGAAGTTACGATACTCAGTCAGTATTACTAATAGTATTACTAATTTTTTAAAATAAAATCAGTTATAACTATATAGATAAAGCCATATATTTTCTTTAGTTAGATGGTACTTACATGAAATAATTAGGGTTAATGTCCTAAACTTTAAATGCGATTTAATTGTACAAAACATGTTTCCTAATATAGTTATTTTTATTATTTTAGATAGGAAGAGAGCAAAAATATATTTTTATTACTTAGATCAGCTGGCAGACTATATTCATTTAAATATGATCATAATGCATTTAAAGGATATATTTTAATGATGATAACAAAAAATACAATAACAAAAAGGTATAATATATTAATTATTACAAATAGTCAGATCAACATCAAACATAAGATACTTTTCATAATAATTTCATAATAAATTTTAAAGAAAAGTTTCATAATAATATCCTCAAGGTCCACTTCATAAAGATTGTCATCTCTTATAAATTTGTTACAGAAGTCTCCTGATTCCTTAAAATACTTAATTTTGTAAACTATACAACAGCTTCTATAACTTCTGCAACATAAAATCTACAGTATTTCTTTCCGGCCAACTTGACAATTTACAAACTTCCAGAAACTATTTCACTTTCATTATCAAGTATATTTACTCCAAAATCAATTTCATCAGAGCTTTCATTATTTAAACATGTGTCAGACTGACTAAAAATAATTTGTTTGGCCATTTTGTTTCTTTTGCTTCAAGAAAACTTTTTAAATTGTTGGTTATTAGATTTTGAATCAAGAATAACTTTATTTCAGGTGTATCAGTTAAAATACATGATTTTCCCTTACGTCTTTTTGAAATATATTTTTTTTAAATTTGACCTGAGGATGAGGTCATATTATCTCAGGTGAAATAATAAATGATTTTGATGGTAAACTCACAGTAGAGATTTCCCCTAAAACAATAGGTGATGTTGATGGTAAACTGGATTGAGCAGTTTTAACTTCAATACTTTCATTAGAAATGCAAGCCTCAGTATTCACTATTGGCCTATTAGTAACATTTGCAGCTAAAAAGTCAACATCAGTAAAAATATTTCATTAAATGGATAAAACCCAGTACATTTAAAATTGTTAATAATATTATTTGGTACAAAACCATGAGGATAAGCTTGACTAACAAGGTAAGATATATCATAAATTGTAGTTGGTTTACCAGCATTGCCTGGTGATATCATCCAGTTATTCATGGCATTGTTATAAAAAGTTTTTAATTGTCCATTTTATGGGTTGTGTGAGGATGAAATGTCATTAAAACTATGCCTGATTTTTTTGTTAACTCAATAATGGAAATGTTTACGTGACTCATGGTTATGCATTAATAAAAGAACAGGTTTTTCAATTGATTGTTGCACATAACTAATAAAATGTTCAAGAAATTGCAGAAAAATAACTTTATTTGACCATCCGGACTTATTAGCTGCTCCTACATTTCCAGGAGGATAATTATTTATTATGTGGTCTTTGAATTTAGCACGTGGAAATACAAGTAATATTGAGATGCTATTTCCAGTAGCATTAATGGCTGCAACCATTGTTACATTATTGCCTCGTTCAGCACTACTCATGCTCCCTATTTGTTTTTTTCCTTTTGGAGCTAGAACTTTTGGTGGTACGTGGACATTGGTAATTCCTGTTTCATCACAGTTCCAAATATTTGATGGGTCAAAATTATAACGTTCTAAGACATTTTTGTAATTTTTATATACAACTCTTACAGTTTCTCTATTGAATGCAGAAGAACTACCAAGACTTGTAGGTTGTGGTTTACGTAGAGATAGCTTGTTATTATATCTTTTGCAAAAATCTCGCAGCTATTGTTCACCTGCACATTTATTTTTCATCCATGAAGTTTCAATTTTTTTATGGTTTGCTAAAACATACTCATATGCAAAGGACCTTATCTGCTTTAATGTAAATCCATAATGCATATTTGCAGCATCTGCCAAGTAGTTTATCAAAATTAATTCTTCTTCTGTTGAGAATTTTTTTTTTGGTTTCGCATGTGAATATAAATATTTGCAACTACCAGATTTTTTAAACTGCTTCAACATATATATCAAAGTTGATTTTATAATGTTGCAATATTTTGCAGCTTCACTTAAACTCATTTTTTGTTAAAGCACAAAATTCACTGCATTAAGCATATTCGTTTCGGAAATCTTTTTGCGAAAAAAAGCCAACATTGCTCATTGGCATTTTAAGACTAAAATATATTAACAGAATTAACGAACCATTTTTATACATTTAGTTCCCTATAGCTGTGCAGAAATTAGGTAATAAAATGGACTTGATAATAATATTGCTTCAGCCAACTAACTAAATTAACAAAAATGATTATTCGAAGTGTTGTAGTGATCCAAGAAAAAGTAGTGAATTGCATTAAAATTTAATGGAATTATTTCATTACCATAATACTAAAAACAATTTTGCATTAAAAAGCAGTAAAGCACAGACGCCTAATAAGTAGATATAAATTTTATAAATTTGCGCTCCTAAAGTCCGCAAACTAACAAGAAAACAGTTTTTGTCGGTCAAAGGTACAACGTCCTTGTCTGGTCAAAGATACACGAGATGGATTTCTTTAACAATTATCGTCTTAATGCCCATTTACGGTCAGACATAACCATCCAAATTTTTCCATAACAAAAAAAAGATAATAATGTAATATTTTTTAATGTCGCATATGAATCAAACAACAATTTATCACAGTCTTAAAATCAGAATAAGATTAACACAAATATTTACTTTTTAAGAGCAAAAAATTATAATTACTTGTGAATTGATGCCATCTTTCCCATGAATGATTTTTTACGGTAAGAAGAGTCGTCATGGACTAGTATTTCAAATGGCACTTCATGTTTTTTAAAAATTTTAATAGTGCGCCTACAGAGTAGAGTGACCAAAGGAACAATTTGGTCAAAGGTACAACAGGTTCCCCTACTTTTAATAGTATGTATAATAAATTTTGATATGTATATTTAATTGTATAAAGGATCAAAAGTTCTAGTTTAGCCTAAAGTCTATAAGTTACATATTGCACTATTTCATTAATGTAGTGCAAATATGATTTTAATGTCTAAATGTCAATGTCTAAAGTATGACATATTTTAGACATTAGCACTAGAAAAAATTTTTTATTGTTGATTAATCAATTAATAATTTATATATTTCTAAACAAGGATCTAAATGTCAAGAATATTTACAAATACTATTTGTTAGTTTTTTTTTGTTTTCTTTATTAGTTCACCTCCTCAAGGCCGATAAGGCCACTACAGACGAGGAGGCTACGTATTTGTTGTTATAACCCTCTCTCAACTCTATAACTCTGAAACACGAACCTTGACGAACAAGGCCGCTGCGTGGAGAAATGAGTTGAGCGCGGTACTACCAGGGACATGATGGGGATCAAACTCGGAAACTCTCGCTTATGAAGCGAGCGCTCTACCACTACACCACTACCAGTTTACTATTTGAAATAGTAAACCAACTATTAAATATTAGCTAAACACCAATATTATTGGTGTTTAGCATTATTAGCAATAATATAGTTTAGCAACTGCAATAAATAGTTTAGCAATATTGGTGTAGCATTATTGGCAATAATGCTAACAATAATTTTAACTCACATTAGGTTTCTCTTAAAGGTTAAACCATTACAATTTTTTCTTAGGCACATTTACCATTGCTATTAGTTATGGTTTTTTTTTACATTTTCAAGTGATATAAGAATTATAAAATTAAGTTAAATAAATATTTTATTGATAAATAATAGTATTAATACGTAATTCAAATCTAACCTTTGACTTTAATAATAGGCTATTTACTTTATGTTACAAAGGACACAAGAGAAATGAACATATTATTTAATGAAGCGCAATACTATATATATTGTGATATAAAAACTTTTAAATTTACTTATATTTTTTTCTTTAGTTCTAATCAAAGCCAGTTATAATGGCTTGATTAAAATAGTTTGAGCACAGATAAAAAGATAATCCTAATGTTTTTCCTTATTTTTTTTTAGGTTTAAACCTAAGTTTATATAGTTAAAATCATACACAAAATAGTGAAAACTTATGCCAAGTTTTCACTATTTTGAATTTTAATTACTTTAATTATGTTGACAATAGCAATATTTTGACAAAATTTTTCTATTCTAATATAGTAATTTATAATAAACAGTAAGTCTAATATAATTAGTTAATAAGTAATAAGCTTAATAAATATTATATATATATAGATATTATAAATATAAGTTGTATTAAGTATTATATTAAAATTTTTATCCTTGAATCCTGTCATTTATCTGTTAGTTCTTCTATCTCTTGAACTAATAATTTTTAAATCACACATCTCTATAAGTATCATTATGCCTTACAGTTGCAGCATATTTATCTAACTTACACAGTACCTTGTTTCACTTCTTCCTCTGTCAACTTTCTGTGGTCACCTGCAGCTACATCTAACATTTTTGGCAGATTATTATTGTTATTTTATTTGTATATTATTTAGAGACGATCTGAAGATTCAGTTGAGGAAAGATTAATAAATATTTGTGAGCGAGATGAGTCTCTCTATTTTAAAAAACAGTTTATTGATAATAAAATTGGTTTGTAAAATTTTTTAAATAATTTATCTACTATTTATTTCAATTAGCAATTATTAGGTAAAAAAAATCTACCAGTAAATCCAAATATATTGGAACACTCAGAGATAGACAAGTAGAAGTTTCAAATATTTTGTCTTGTTGTTTATCTTTATTTTAAACAATGTAGAGTTTCAGTTAATTTTTTTAACTGCACAGCTACAGTTATTTTCTTAAGTTTTTATTAAACTAAAAAATCTTTTACTTTTTTAATTTTTTTTGATAAGTAGCAAGTATTAAAGGCTTTATTTTCTGTTTACTTTGACTAAATTTATTCGAGTTCAATTTAGCATTGATGCAACATCATCGTCATCCTTTGGGCGGTATAAAAACGATTCACTTGAAAAACATGTAAAAAAAAACTGTAGACCGAAATGCTGTATGGCTAAAGGAAAATATCACTTATTCTTTTCAAAATGTTTTATTCCTTGTAACACAGAGCTACGTTATGATTATAGCGATAAAATAAATCAAAAGTGGAGAGATTCAGTACCATTTTGTTTTTTATCAGTTCTTATTAGTTCAATAAATAACTTTTACTTATACTATATATGAGCAATTATTGTAGCTAGAATACTTGTATTATTAAAAAAAAATTATTTGAAAAGACTGTTTAAAACCGTTCACAATGGATGATATAAGAGAGTCCCTACGTGGAAAGATTTAATTTTAAATTTAAGTTCAGTTTTTATTGATGAAGAAATAATTTTAAATATGTTTGTAAATTGTAATGAAAAAACTTTATAACTTTAGCCTCTCAAAAGAAAGTATACAAAGGCATTTGAGGTGTGTTCAATTTTTGAATATTATATAATTTTTGTTTTTTACATTTATAGTATATATATATATATATATATATATATATATATATATATATATATATATATATATATATATATATATATATATATATATATATATATACATATATATATATATATATATATATATATATATATATATATATATATATATATATATATATATATATATATATATATATATGTATATATATATATCTATATCTATATATCTATATATATATATATATATATACATATATATATATATATATATATATATATATATATATATATATATATATATATATATATATATATATATATATATATATATATATATATATATATATATATTTATATATATATATATATATGTATATATATATATATATATATATATATATATATATATATATATATATATATATATATATATATATATATATATATATATATATATATATGTATATATATATATATATATATATATATATATATATATATATATATATATATATATATATATATATATATATATATATATATATGTATATATATATATATATATATATATATATATATATATATATATATATATATATATATATATATATATATATATATATATATATATATATATATATGTATCTATATATATATATGTATACATACATACATACATACATACATACATACAGGCCTCTGCGGAAGCAAGAGTTTTAGCTATCGCTCCTCTAAAATGTTTTATAGGAGCAATTTACAGCTCTCACAAAAGGTAAAGTTTTCTCAAAACTAATTATCATTGTAACTTAAATAAAAAAAAAAAGTAATTTTTAAAAAAAAAAGTGATATATATATATATGTATGTATGTATGTATGTATGTATGTATGTATGTATGTATGTATGTATGTATGTATGTATGTATGTATGTATGTACATTCGTACCTTTAGTGAGACATTGCGGTTTTATACTGACCCTTTACGAGGACTTTTTTTTTTGTCGGGACATTTTTAAGTCCCGATAAAAATAACAGCAAAGACTATGTTAATTCAATGTATTTCGATGAGTGGCACTGTTATTTTTCAAGTCTCAATAATGGGGCTTTACACGAACATTCAGCTTACACTAAAAAACTAGAAAACTCACCATTTACGGGACTTTAAAAAATTGTTGTTTTATTTTGCAAATATAATGCCAAATACATTTAGATGCTTAAGATACTGTGTTATATTCTGAGATAGTAGTCCAAATCTGCTCCACTATAAAGTTATTCGCTTACACGATTTTCTTACACGCGCATTTTCTCGCGTTCTTTAAACGCGACCTTTTCTATTGTTTTGAAAATCACATTTAAAAAATTATGAAAATTGTAATGCCAATGACTTTTTTCTCGTATCGAGCGTTTTGTAATTGTTTTATGATTTTAGTTTTTTTTGAGAGGTTGATAAATTTAAATCATTATAACAAAGTTATTGAATCTTTTTTAGGCTCTTTTTTAAGATTAAATTTTAAGATTAAAGTTGGATTTACTCGCAAAACATCTTTTTTCGGTGAATTATTAGAGAAATTTAAAATATGCATAAAAACAGAGTAAATAGATATTTTTTGCTATTTAATATATTCATTATACAAATATAACACTGATCTTTTTATACACGCCTAAAATGATAATACACTTGAAAAAATTATATAATATTTAATCAACGTTAATAAATTTGATTTCAACACAACTACTTTAAAACACCATTATTTGTATATAAATAAAAAAACACGCATAAATTATCTCTTTCTAATAATATTGTTTAATTTGTCTTTAACGATCTTATGCCCTTTTCTTCGAAGACAAGGTATACTTTTGATAATTTTTTTAACATCAAGATGCGGACACGGATACTTTCTCGTGATATATATCGAAAACGCTTTACGAAGTGATGCATTTTCTTCTTCCGACCAACCTTTCCAAGTTTTTTTGAGTAAATAAGAACACTAAATGATAAGGAACAACAAAATTCAAATACTAAAGATTTGTTTATAATTTTGAAACGAATTTTTCTTTTTAAAGAGAAAAGCAAAGTTAATTTAATTTCAAAAAATAACCTCTTTGTGCATGTTTAGTCTTTTATTATGTATTCTTTTACGTTCGACATTAATTAATTCATTTTCAATGGCATTGCTATTTCCATCTAAAACATTGCTATTTGCATCTCCAACATCTTTATCTGAATAAGTGCAAACATTAGCACTTCCTCCTGTTTAACATTTGGTATCCCTATAACCAATAACGAATAAATGGTTACAACTGCAACCATTTTCAAATTTGAATGAAGGGCATTACCTGTTTTTTAACCACTACATGAATCAACGTTAAGCATTTGTTTTAAAATCAAAATTGTTTTAAAACACATTTGTGGGTGCAGTTATACACCTATTTTTCCACACCTGTTTGTCTTAAAAGCTTTATTATTCATTATATTTATATTTGAAATATAAAACGACACTAAGCAATTAAAAACAGATTTATAACAAGGTTTTTTAGCATTCAAAAAAACTGTTTTACAAAACGGGATATTTAAGACAAAACATGAGGTGCCTATCTGCACAAAAATTCACAAAAAATTGTAAAAAGTCACAAAAATTGTAAGTTCATTCCATTTCTACATTCTACTGAAATTTGAAAATCTAAATATTGAACTGAAAAAAAAAAACTATTTGGCTTAAAACTGGAAAAAGAAAATATCAGTTTCTATTGATGCTAAGGGTAGTTTTTCATTTCATTCTTAAAATGAGTTTACTCAAACTTAAGGCGTTTTGCAAATGATCTCAATATATACTCACCTTAACTCACCTATAAAAAATTTTTTATGACAGATAACTAACTTTTATATGCAGAAAAAAAAAGTCAAATAAAAAATAAAAAAAGTTATTAAGTAAAAAAAAACAACCAATTCCTTCAAAACTATTTTGTAATAGTGAATAGATTTTCTTATTTTCAATGCACCTTGCATCGCCATTATCCATAGCAAGAAGAACTTTTGCTACTTTTGTTAATTAGAATCCTCACGTCGATACCAATTTTGATGAACATCTTTAGTATGCCCCATGTGATTTGTGAGCCACAAAAGCTCAGCGTTACTTATGTCTAACAACTGCAAAATGGTTGACAAATACTTTCTAGTTCTAGTTGGTGTAATAAGCTTTGGCTTTGATAAATTAAGCTTTTTTGTTAAAGATTGCAGCGCGCCTCAACCACGTAGTTTAAAACAGCCTGCACCACGGGCAAACACATAATTACTTTTTTGAGAAATATTAGCATAATGACTTGAGCTGATTAATAGTCTGATTGCACCAACAACTTCCTCAGTAAAAATAATCGGAACTAATGCTTTTACAGAAGAACCTAATTTAATAACATATACAGCATGAAAAAAGCATTTAAAATTTTATTTCTAAATACAAAAATTTCTCAATATCTGAACAGAAAAATATATAAAATAAGATGTCATTAAATTTTTAATAAGTGAATAAAAAACAAAATTCCATACTTCTCCGTTTTTTTTTTTGCCTTCAATGTAAAATAGTTTAAATCGTTCTGCAAGCTTTTTTTCTATTAGATCATCTAAAGCATCAATGTCAGTTTGGCGTTTCCACCTGCTATTTTCTACCATATCCCAATCTGCTAATGTTAACTTTCCAGGTTCTCCAACTCGCCTAGCATTAAATGTTAGTATTCTTACATAAGTAAGTTAACACAAATGTATATATTCATTAGATGTAAAAAGCGTATTGTTTAAATACTTGCTGAGTTTTCTGTATTGCAACTAACACAATAATTTCTTAAAACTTTAATGTCATTTTCTTCTGGCAATATATCTGGTGCATTGGCTTTTCGTAAATCATATACACTACGTGCATTGTTTAAAAAAATACTGTATTCTGATTCCAATAGCTCTAAAAATTTTCGAATGTTTTCAACAATGTCTTGTGATCCTAATTTCAGGTACTCTAACTTAACTATTATAGCTAAAGTTTTTAATGAATATCCTATTCTTAAAACAAGATGAGGATTTCCAATTATTCTTGGTCCACAATAATCTGCACAAACTTTCATAGAAGAAACAATGTATCATAGTTTTTCGTATTGACTAAATCTTTGGCAGATGCATCTTCTGCATTAAACTATTTTCTGTATTGCAACAATATCTTAGCTAAAACTCGAATTGCATAGCCTACATCATGGTAACGATCTCTTTCTTTTTTACCAACTTCAACTGCTCCATAGGTCAATAATAACTTATCATTGCGAATAACAAGGTAAAGTTTATCTATATTATATATAGATATATTTGTATAGTTATATTTTGGTATATTTGTGGACTTACTTAGCGATAACTTAAAAATAATTAATCTACGCCTAGATAATGTTGAAACAAAATCATTGGATTGCAACAAAAGAATACACTTGCTAAAAAAATGATATAAAATTATAAATCTTGAAAGAAAGCTTAAATTTCCACGAACATTTAATCGACTCAAAAGTTAAAACTGTTAGTGATTCTGAAGAATATGAAAACCCATATAATATTGCAATTTTAAGCGAAATATGCAGAATTTCCAAAGACAGGTTGAGGCGCAGTAACTTAATGATAGACTGAATTTCTGAAAATGTTAATGAAACTGAACTAAAGGTTTAGAATTTATTATGCGTAAATTTAGGAGTGAAAGGAGTCGAAATTGAAATGGCACATCGAGTTGAATTTAAAAAAGTAGCCCTATCATTATATTAAAGTTGTTAAGGTTTAAAGATAAATCTAACATTCTCAATGAAACAAGATAACTTAAAGGCCTGAATATTTACGTAAGTGAAGATTTCTCTCAAGAGACGGCAAGCATACGTCGGAAGTTATTTTCAGAAGCGAAAAAAAAAATATTGAGTAGAGAAAACTTAATTTTCATGTTTGACCAGGGCCGCCCAGAGGGAGGGCAACTGAGCCACATTTGACCTAGGCACACGGTCATGGAGGGCACATGAGATCCTCTAAAACAAATTTTTAATAGTGGGAACAACAAACGTGCAATGGAGGAGTGTGTTTTAATAATCTACCTAAAAAGGGCATCTAATAGCCCCAAGTCCGACCAATTACTTCAGTTATAGCTTAAAAACTTTATTTTCTTGTTCATAATCGTATACTCATAATTCAATTCCAAAAAAAATTAAATCTTTTTTTTAGGAAAACCCTGCTACGATCACTTGAGCCCAAAAGAATCATCGTCCTTTTCAAATAGACTATAAAAGACCATACTACCAACATTGTCTACTAACCTTTGATTCCATAAAAAATCATCGTTTCCTTCAAATAGACCATGAAATACTTCCAGCAGTGTTTATGAACATTAATGATTAAAAAAGCTACCACCTATTTACCTCACTCAACGGTTTCTTTAACGGTTTTTTTAACCGCGTATTAATATTTTCAACAAACCTAACAGTCTAGTTGGTGGTCAAAAAGGTCACATCTGAGGGTTGGCATTGCCAAATTCAATCACTTTGCATGGCATCTCACCCGATATTTTGGAAGTTCCTAGATATACTTAAAAAAAAGAATTAATAAACAGAGTTGAAATCCTACGGACTAAAGGAGGTCATCATGTAAAAAAAAAAAAATTCTTATATGAAAAACAAAATTTTTTTATATGGAGCCCAAGGGCAAGTCCTTTTAGTTTAACACACAAGGATACTTTGTCAAAAGATACTCTAGTGCTTTCCCAAAATGGATACTTTTGTGGGATACCAATTTGGAATAAGGGCTAGAGGGTGCATATATACTGTTCTGGGAGGCATCTATTCATATATAATTATCAACTCAATTCAGACTGCATGAAACAGATATAAGACAAATAATTCCTCTCAAAGTTTGCCTTTTTATATACATTCAGTCACGTGACAGTTACAATATAGGTATTACTGACCATTTTTAATATCACTGCCAAACCATTATTGTTTATGACTATCTCTTTTTCATGTTTATAATTTTTTATCTTAGAGACTCTTATTTATTTTCTCTGGACTTCTGTCCATTTGTTCTTTTACCTCAATCTGCTATCATCTTTGTTTTTTTATGCTTCCAATAAGACAACTACTACTCAGTACAGCTCTACTAAAATGCACAGCATTTACACAAAATCAATAACACTCCCCTCTTAAACACTACATCTCAATTCTGGACATCTGTCCAATTTATTTAGCATATATATAATTTATTTAGCACTTTCTAGCACTTATATAAAACATTTCTTTCTTTTATTGAGACTATTACGGCCTGATGGTTCCATATTAGTGGTGAAACTTTAATAGCTTCCACTGCGAAACAATAGAAAAAAATAAAAATTTTTATATAAAAAATAAAATTTTCGGATAATTTTTTTTTCAGGGGGAATATTTCTGGGGAGTTTTTTTCTCGGGGGATTTTTTCCTCGGGGAATTATTTTGGGGGGATTTTTTCCGGAGAGATTTTTTCTCGGGGGATTTTATCCTTGAACCGTTTTGTATATTTTAAAACACGTTTTTAAATTTTTTACAAAACACGTTCGCATGTTTTAGGATTAAATTGGATTTAAAGTTATAAAATTTTCTCAAAGTTATAAAATCCACAATTAATTTTTTTTGTACTTATTATTGTTATTATTAATTTAATAATTATCGTAATAAGAAGTGGAATCGCCGCTAGTCAATGGATTTGTTTTTGAAACTAATATTTTAAACATTTAGGCTTTTATATTACTGATTGTTCAAAGAAAATCAGAATATACAATCGGAACAATGTTTTTTAGGTTAGGATGCATAAAAATTGATTTTATATAACTTATAAAAAAAATGCTTTCTAATTAATATCTTTTAATAATTTTTTTTTCAAGTGATCCTTGTGTAAAACCATTTTTAACAAATTAATACATGTTAAAATACATTCAGTATTTTTGTTTTTGTTCGAATTTTGTACTAAATACTTATTATTAATTTTTTCCAAAAATTCGTCTTTTTCTTCTTGAGCGCAACTTCATTAGAACATGAAAAGCTCGATTGCAAAACAAATAATAGTTTTTAAAATAAAACTTGGATGACGAAACAATTTCTTGACGTCAATCGTTTAAATTTTCAAATTAGTGATTTCAATAACAATTAATTTGTGCAGTTTCTTGGTATTTACTTGAATTAAAAAATGCAGCATGTATGTGTATGTTACGACTCAGAGTATGTATATATATATATATATATATATATATATATATATATATATATATATATATATATATATATATATATATATATATATATATATATATATATATATATATATATATATATATATATATATATATATATATATATATATATATATATATATATATATATATATATATATATATATATATATATATTTATATATATATATATATATATATATATATATATATATATATATATATATATATATATATATATATATATATATATATATATATATATACAAACACACATATATATATAAATGCATAAACAAGGCCGGCGCGAATAGGAGTGTGTGTGTGTGTGTGGGGGGGGGGGTCAAACCCCATCCCCATCAATGAATTTTAGTCGGCAAATTGGACCCTTAGTCGTCAAATTGGACCTAGTTAGTCGGCAAATGTGGACCCTTTTGATATAGGTTAGACAGTCGGCAAATGTCGTCATGACAGTCGGCAAATTTTGGAAAACGAGGACAATTTTCTTTTTTTTTTTTAGTCGGCAAAAGTTGTAATGGCACCCCCACGTGACACCTACTACATATATACCTTAGACCATATAAACTGATAGACACGGCGTTTTCTGAAAAAGTTGAAGCCAAAAAATGTTTCGCGTATGACGTCACTTTGTGGCAAAAAAACACAAAATAAAAAGGATTTTAGTTTTTAAAACGAACTTGTTCTTAAAAGAACTTTTAAGAACTTTATGAAAGAAAAATTAATCCTCCTATAGAAAACTATTTTATTTTTTAGGATTCATTTTCTAATAAAGACTAATTCTAATAAAAATCAATTACTGAACAATTTCGTTAAACCAAAAACTTTTAAATTAATGAAAAACCCTAGCTTTTATTGGACGGTAAAAAAACAAAAAGTTAATTGTATATGTAAATATATATATTATTGACCGCAAAATAAAATACTCTTAGTTAATTTACTTCGTAGTTTTTTTGAATGTTTATTTAAAGTATCTGCTTGGTGGTATAACCTAAGGTTACAATAATAGAAGCTAATCATTTTTACTAAATTGACCAAATGATTTGATTGAAGATCATTGTCAAACATATGATCTCTTTTATCAGTAAAAATAGTACTGTGAACACTGTTAAAAATATTAATAATCAATTTTGTCATTATATTATTTTGAAACATCCTCTTTTCTTCCTGAAAAATTATAGTTTCACTTTCTGCAAGTTTACATATGGGAATTAAATGTCTTAATCTAAAACCTTTTCAACTTTTTTTACAACAAATGAGCAATATATTGACAACATCAGACACATATAACAATAATTTTCTTGAATAACTTATGTTATTTAGAGCATATGCATGGTCATCAGAATTAGTTTTTTCCATTTCAAAATCATCAATGAGCTGATGATCAATTGTTTTCATTTTAACATTTTTTAATGTACTCATTGCTAAAATTTTCGATGGTGCTTGCTCAATGCAATTGGCTTGAAAAGAACCTGAAACACTTGTGTGCACTAATAATTTTTTGTAGGCAGCTTGAAATTGTTTTGCTGTGAAATCATTTGTATGCAAAAAGATACCTTAAACTACTATTGCTATTTTGAACATAGTCATTCCATATTCCCATAAAAGACTTCAGGCCAATAAAGCCTGTTTTTTTCTGACTTTAATGTATAGGCCCTCCATTGTTAGCACATTTAAGACTAAATATTCTATTGACTCTTTTATTTTTTTGAAAATGGTTTCTTTATTTTGTTGTTGTAAACTAGCTTTAAAATTTTAAGCTTATAAATTTCTGCTATTTAAAATGTCAAATATGTTACTAATACTATAAAATTAATTTTTCTGTTGCTTTGCTGTCTTTAAACTCCTTAGAGTACTGACTTTCTCTTATATACTGTATTGCTTTTGCAATTTTTTGACTAAATGTTTGTGCAGCCAACTTGACCTTTATTTTTTCTTGAAAGCAGTTTATGTCTTTTTGTAAGTTTTGTTGCTAAATGCAGTCCTTCCGTTTCTTGAATAGCTACTAACTTTTCAATATAATCCCATTTTATTGGTTAATTATTAGAATCAAACATTATTTTGTGCAAACCAAATTTATTTCTTATCAGTTTTAACATGTGCGGAGGATCCATTATAATGTAAACTGGCCTTTTTGTAACTGGATGTGAAAAGTATGTGCAAGTAGAGTTAACAGAAAAATCAACTCCAAGATAATTAGCCATACTAATATTAGACAAAACACCTTCAAAAGTTAAACTTGTTATAGTAATTTCAACTTCGCTTAATATTTTAAAACACATTTTTACAAAGTCTTTTGAATTGCTGAGATTTCATTAATTAAAAAGTAGCTTATTGGTAATTTCCACAAATCATTTAATTCCAAAATTAGCATCTTTTTTAAATTGCTCTTTTGAACTCCAACCACAAACAATGTACGAGTCTTGTGTAAAATGCTTAAAACAAATTGCAACAATCCATTTATTACGTATTGCAACAATCCATTTATTTCGAATTATTAAATCTTCTGGAAATCTACAATATAAAAATATTTCATAAATAAAAACAAAACAAATTATAATTAGTGTTTATACAGAATTAAAATTTTTGAACAAATAACAGCTGATATTATTGTTTATTAACAACGTTATAGCAATAATTAACATGTTAATAATCGTTTAAAAAACAAGATTTTATAAACAGTATGCTAGATTTTAGTAATTTTCAAACTATAACTTATGCTTAGGGTTTTGAATACACATAGACTATTACTAACAGTCTGTGGTGTAACATGTATGGTGTAAACATAATAGGTTGAATGAAATATGTATGGTGTAAATATAATATAGTGTAAATATAATAGGTGAATGGTAAATGTTACCATTCATCAAAACATATTTAAAACCCAAAGCATGCTTAGTATTAACATTGTTGTGTAGCATGATGCTACACAACAGTGTTGCATGTATGTATGGAAAGTATGGAAGTAACTTTAATAAGATGTTATTCCTATGACATAGGATTCTAAGATTCGTGGTAGATAATAAAAGATCATCATATCAATATGTGTCATTATTATTGGTAAATACATTGTGTTGTCAACACAATATATTTACCAATAATAATGACAAATGATATTTTATTTACAATAATACAATAATAATGATATTATGATATTTTATTATCTACCACGAATCTTAGAATCCTATGTCATAGGAATGACATCTTATTAAAGTTATTTCCATACTTTCATAGGCTATGATTCAAAATTATTAATTATATGATATTAAATTATTTTTTATTTATTACAAACTCTAACCCATGAAATGATATGTCTGAACCATTTTTATATTTTTCTGTGCAGCTGTATGCACTGCAAGAATGCACCATAATTAAAATTGATTTAAAAAATGAAATAAATGTAAGAGCGAACTCTTTTTTAAAAAATGTTTTTTTCCACAAAGTGACGTCACCGCACAAAATTTATTTTGGCTTCACTTTGAGATGAGTTTTATTTAACTAGCGCCGTGTCTATTAGTTTATATGGTCTAAGATATATACAGCATCTATATATATGAATATATATATATATATATATATATATATATTATATATATATATATATATATATATATATACGCATATATATGGATAAATCATATATATATCATATATGCATATATATGATATATATTATGCTGGCTTATGTCACTTTATTGATAAGTACAGATATCTGAATTTTTCTGACAGTGACTGGAGGATGCCTCCGCCTGTGGGATATTAGCATCTTTTGACTCCTGTCTGTAAGTAAAAAAAAAGTTACATAGTAAACTTTAAGACTAAATATTAGGTGTTCTTTTTGATTTTTTTAAATGGATTTTTTAATTATAGTAAGTTTGTGTTACGGAAATAGATGTACTCACGTTAGGCTAACACTTAATGCGGTAAGTTTTGGTTGGTAAAAATCCTCGATTCGCCTACGCTTCAAAGTTATTGTTAATTAGATTGATAAGATAATATAAATACTGTTATTTAATAATTTATATTTAAATTAAATAATTTTTCATTTAGTCAAGCTGAAACAATGTAGTTACCAAATAACAATTTTAAAAATTGTATGAACATAAAAAAAACTAGATAAAAACGTTATCAATAAACTACAATTTTTTTTTTAACTTAACGTTCTATTGTATTTTAAAATTGTACCACGTTCTTTCCCATTTCGAACGTTCTATTGCATTGATTTAAATAATATCAAGATTAATAAACTTTATGTATATTTTTTATAAGCACGATTTTACTTCTGTTTTTAAAATTTAGTGTAGTTTGTTTTAAAAATTTTAAAGGGTTGAAAAATGTAATATGTAAATATTAATATGTAAAAATTAATATGTAAAAAGTAATACGTAAAAAGTAATATGTAAAAAGTAATATGTTTTCCTTTAACTACCTTTTATACAACATGTTTTTCAGCGCAATGACTCCATAAAAAACTGTAGTCATCTTTTGCCAGCACAAATTCATTTAGAAAACATTTAGTATGCGATAGTATCTTAAACAGTTTTATGGATATACTTTTCCATGAGATGTTTAATTGTGATTGAGTCATTGCAGACTGGAAAATGATAATTCCGCTGTTGACACCATAAAAAAATAGGGTTGTCATATCCCCGGATTTCCCTGGAGATCTCCGGATTTTGAGGCTAAAAATAAAGCTCCGGGTAATTTCAGAAAAAAAAATATACCTTCTCTTTTTAGAGGTTTCTATAAAAATCCTCTAATAAATAATAAAATTTGGAGTATTTACTAATATTATTTATTACCAGCTTTAATAATTTATTGAGAATGCTTAAACAACGGACATTCTCTTCTCCCAATAAAATGATGTTTAAAAATGCGCGCGCATCTAACCTCGAGAAGTTTAAATTTTTATAAAAGAGGTTTCCCTCTGGTACCACCCGTTTAATAATGAGGGAGGATTTACCTTCCATTTACCATGAATTGTAAAATCTCCTTAAAAAGATTTCACAGTAATTGATACAAAACTCACCAACCATAAGTTTTCTACTAACAGGTTCACAGACCCTATTTATAAAGCAGGCCGGCAGACCTTATTTATACTTCTGTTAAAAATATTTAGGGATACAGGACAGTTTTTAGCATTAGACATAATTCAAAGATCTATTTATTGTATTCATATTGTCCATCCTGTCTTAAAATGTGTTTGTCATTTTATCCCACCGCCAATGAATAAAATTATTTTCAAAAAATTGTTTAAAGATTTGCTTTGAGTGTCTTTAAAATTATATCTTTTGCAGATTAAATTATAAAAAATCCCCAGCTTATTGGTGTTGAAGCAAGCTTAACGATTGCTAGTGTTATGATAGTTACGATAGGCAACGTTGATGGTTTTTCACATACACAAATTTTTATACTGCAGTATCTATGATGTAAAGGTGAGTTTCCACTAATCCGTTTTTCCACGGGAACGGGATAGGAAAGAGATAAATAATCACGTGAGCATGCGTAGTTTTTCTTTAGACATATCAAAAGTTATTCTACGCATGCCCACGTGATGATTTTTCCAGTCCCATTCCCGTTCCCGTGAAAAAACGGATGAGTGGAAACTCACCTTAAGTTTAAAATGTGGATTGCAATTATATAAATATTAAAAACTGTTTAGTTATTTAAATAGAAAAGCAAAAAGAACCTGATGCATATAAAATGTTAAACTTACGCATCTTTATAAACTAAACTATACTGGCTCAATAATGGAAGTCTATTTTTTAGAGCTTTATGCATGTACTTTTTTGAGCAACATGCATATACTGAATTTAGTGTTTTCTTTTTTGTTTTTTTGTTTTTTTTAAGGTTATATATTTTGTTGTCTTCATAATAATTTTTTTACAGTAATTTTTTCCTTTATGATATGACCGGAGCAGGCAGTAGACAAAAGTCTTATCATCTAGCCTCGTTGTATCATTTACATTAAAAAAATTTCTATCGTGCAAAAAAATTTACAATTAAAAATTGTAAAGTGAAAAAATATTAAATACTTTAAAAAAAAAAAATTTTTATCTGAAACAAAAAATAAAAAAATTATAATAAAATATAAATAAATAAACAAAATACATATTTTTAATAAAAAATATTTGTTTTTATAAAATGCTTTTAAAATTTTGAATCGAAATTAAAGTTTTATTGCTATTTGTAGGAACTTAGCTCCACAAATGTGTCCCTCTGTATGTTATCGAGAATTCAGTTTGTTTTAAGAATGTTTTGGTACCTGATAATTTGGCAACAATTAATTTCTTAACCTATACAAGAATCCTATAAATATTTAATCCGTAAACATTTAGCACTCCCAGTTTTTTAAGGAGTGAATTGGCACTGGCGTATTTATTAGCATTTAATATTAGGCAACTAGCTTGTTTTTGTTTTTTTAAAATACGCTTTTGCTTTGACAGGTAGTTGCTTGCCCATGCGATACTACAATAACTAATGTAGCTACAAATAAATGAAAAATACATAGATTTTAAACAATTTTTATTCAACATGAATTTTGTTTTGTTCATAACTCCAATGGTTTTCTAGAAAGTTAGCAGTATTATTTTTTTTTTAAAATATATTTACAATTTTATAAATAAAAATACATCATCTATGAAACGTATTTCCTTTGTGTGCGGAAGGAAATCGAAAGTGAAAAGGGTACAGAAAGTAAGTTCACATAGTAAAAGTTAAGAGTTACAAGTAAATGCAAAAAAACATCAAGACAAACATATAGAATGATCTAATTATAATATATATTTATAAGAGCAGTGAATTCCCCATAATCATAAATAATTATAGAGATGTGGTAAAAATTTTAACAAAGAATGTGACGAATTGGCTCAACATATAGTTGTAATTTTGAGCTAGCATTTGTCTCAGCTCATATGTTTAGCTTCAAAGTCCCATTCTCTATTTGACAAAATATATTGTTAACACAAAACAGTTTATATAAAATGTCCGTGTTTTCTACGGACATGAAAATTATATTTTTAAGTAATAATGCTATTTATTTTTCTGGTTATTATCCTTATTATTGCCTCGGGGTCTATTACGCAATTCCTAAACATATAATGGCATCTGCTGTTCCCCATTTCACTCATAATGGTTTGGGTGAGTGTCAACAGCAGCTGCAAGGTGGGGTTCTTTTCCGATAAATTAACTATTTTTCAGAAGGAATAGAGAATTTATTAGAGAAAATTGCTTTTGAGTTGTCAAGAAGTTAAACAAATGTTTAAAATACTCCCATATTTTAATAGAGGTAGGACAGTAAGCAAAAATATGAAAGTTGTTCTCGATTTTCGCAAGTCTTACATTTGCTGCTTGTTACGATCCGTTGTCTCTTGCTTTTGGCAAGAATGAACGCAGAGGGTAGGCTGATGAGTTAAGCGACATTTCTTGTTGTACGAAAATATTAAAATAAGGTATAAAACATAAATAACAGCAAACGTACTAACTAATTTTCTTTTTTGTATAATATTTTGGTTTGATTAGTTCCAACCGTCAACAGACTTAAAATGCCAAATTTTTAAAAACCGTTATAAAATAATAGAATATTAAAATCTATTAGAAGTCATTATAAAGACGACGTCAATAAATTTTATCTATTTTTATATAAAGTTGACGTCAATAAGTTTTTTTATGATTTTTTTAAAATGCGGTCTTCAACTATTTTAAGCAATTTTAACCCCGTTATCCCTATTAAGTAATAACGGGAATTTTTTAACCTCCTGAAATGTTTGTACATAACTAATCTCAAGAGATTCTCTTATTTTTCTTTCATGGTAGTTGCTATTTATAGATAACGTTTATGGGTGCAGCCAGTCGAATATTCCAGAGCATTCTTTGCAATGGAATATTCGAATATAACACCAAACTAATAGTAATGAATTACCATTCATGCTATTAGTTTGGTGTTCTATGCTTCTTTGTAAACATCTCTTTTTTGTTTCCCCAATATAAATTACCCCACATGAACATGTTAGCTTGTATACCCCAGCGTTGCTATTTGGTGTTAACTTAGATTTGTTGTTACAAAAATTGTTTTTGAATTAGGTCGTGTTGTAAAAATAACTTTGGTATTATATGTTTTTAGTGTTTTTCGTAGTTTTGGTCCAAGTGTTGTTAGCCAAGGTAATTTTATTGCAACTTTATTGTTAGGATTGCTTTTTCTTGAAAGATAATTAGTGACAATTGTTTTCAGAACTGATCTTTTATGACCGTTTTCCACAAACTGAACCTCGTTGTTAATGTATTTTTCAGAGCAGATTTTAGTGGTTCGTGATATGAAACCTATAAAAACTCCAGTAATACTTGTAGGGTTGATATTTGAGTTGGGTTTTATTTGTGTGTGTGTTATTGCTTTTTTAAGATAACTTGTTTTTTAAAAAATGCGCAGTTTAAGTCTGATGAAATATCATATAAAAAAGAAAATTAATTAGTACGTGTGCTGTAATTTATGTTTTATACCTTGCAGTTCTATATTGATAATTACAAGAACTCCTTATAGTGCAGTTTTGTTATTTTGAAGTTAATTAACAACGAATAAAGTTTTAGCGTAATTTGATAATTATGCATTTTGGCTTTGCGATTCATCGAAGCAGAAACTTGTCATTTTAGCGGTGGTTTTTTAAAACGAACTTTAGAAAATAAAATAAGTTGTTATAGAGCATCAGAATTAGTTGTCCACATTCATTTTGTACAGAGTCGTACGAAAAATTGTAAAAAGCTCGAGTTAAGGAGTTTTAGTTATTTTAATTTATTATATATTAATAATTTCTGTAAGAAATTCATTTTTAAAAATAACTAACTATATTTACTAAACATCAATCGTTTCTGAACATTTTTTTGCGATTTAAAAAAGAATAATATAAAATTTAACCTTTAATTTTTTTTAAGAACTTACAGTATCACTTTTAATGACTTTGACCTTTTATTCTTACGGATTATGATTAAGGAAGAAATTTTTATTTTGTTTTTATATTTAATTGTATGCTGCGATGTGTTTTCGCATTATTTTTCCAAACTGCAAGATGTTTCTATTGTATTTTTTAGTATCTTAACGTCAAATTGTTTTAAAGGTCAATTAAAGAAGAAAAAGAAAAACTAATTTTTAAATAATAATTGCCGGACATTCTTCGTTCTTTCTTTTTTATACATATACAGTTTTCCTTTCTTCTTTTACAAGTAAGGAAATGTTTGCATTTAAAAACGTCTACTACCGCATCTGGACGCGCTTAGCAGTAAAACTGCAAACCGTGACATAATTCAACAATGATGAGTATGTGGGTATGGTTTTTTCAGTATTAAGTATATGATATAACAAAAGCTTTTAAATCGGTATCGCATATAGTTGGATCCGCTTATACTAACTTTTCGATAAATACATATATTTGATTTCACTGTTTATACGCTTCCAGGCAAATTTCAGTTTAAGACCTTAAAAACCCTTGGTTCAAGTTTATTAAAGTATAATTATACATTTGTATTCAAGATTAGAGCAATTAAAACTCTTCAAGTTAACAAAAAAAATTTAAAATTGGATCCGTTTGTAATGGCTGAAGAGGTGGTCGCGCTTAACGATATATGTTTCTATGTATGTATGTATGTATGTATGTATGTATGTATGTATGTATGTATGTATGTATGTATGTATGTATGTATGTACGTATGTGTGTATGTATGTATGTATGTATGTATTATGTATGTATGTATACATTTATATATATATATATATATATATATATATATATATATATATATATATATATATATATATATATATATATATATATATATATATATATATATATATATATATATATATATATATATATATATATATATATAAAGTTATAATTGTTTTCTTATATTTATAAGTTACTAGGTATATTAATAACTTACTTGTATTGAAATTTTTTTTCTTTTTACTAAATAGGTTTTAGCTTTTGTTGCCCTTATTACAAGTTCTTATCAATTAAAGGTATCATTTGATAAAGTGTATTTAATAGCAATTTTCAAATGAAATTTTTTAATTAATATATTAAAATTAATATACTGGAAAAATCAAACTTAATATATTTTTGATTAAGCAGTGAAACAATCAATTATTATTTTCTCACACACATGGATAATGTCAACCTATTCTTTAAATTGTCTGTTCATTTATATAAACATCCTTTTTTTCTTCCAGTGTAAGTCTATTGTATATTACAAAAGTTGTAGTTAAAAAAAAAAATTGGAAGATTTCAAATGTTGGGGTGTCAAAACCAAAATTTTCTACTAAATACCATTTGCTGCAGCATTAAGTTGCAAACAACACAATGTAAAAATAAGACATTGGCTAAAGAGAAGCTTTAGTAAAGCCAAAAGTAAAATATAATTGAAAGTACATATATAAAACCCTTAATAAAAAAATTAAAATTAAAAAAAAAAAAAAATTTAGCTCAAAAATTTTTTTTAGAAAGAAAGAGAAGAAAGAAACCAGATTTACTTTTAAAACCCTTTTCAATTTTTTATGTATCAATTTTTCTTTATAAAAGGACCAAGATTTGATTGATTTTGTAAGAACATCATCTGCTAATACTTCGGTAGGTTTTTTTTATTTCTTTAAACACGAAATGCTTAGATTTCACTATCTGCAGGTTATTATAGCTAATTATAATCATTCTATAATATTTACAAAGTATAATAGATTATAAATACATTAATAATAGTAATATAACTGTTACATAAGTATAAATATAACAATAACATGAATTTTTTTTTTTTTTTGTTTTTTCCAAATTTAATCAAAGGGGATAAGTCTGAAAATATAAAATACACAAGCATTTATGTATTAGTTTAGTAGTTCGTTTAGGGTTGAAATAAATATTACGTTTAAGAGATTGATAAAATATTGAAGTTTACAATGTAATTTTTATTTATGTGCAGACATGTTTTGTCATTTTACGTATATAATATGATAGCAATCAAATATATTTTTAATTGACCTTTTTTATTTAAATTGAAATATTTTATCAATGTTTCTTAATTAGAAAATGCCTAATGAAAAAAATGTAATACTTAGTTCAATATTGTTTTTTTAGGAAGAAAGGAACCAGTTATTAGGTTTACAATCAATCAATCATCAATTCAAATAACCCAATTTACATTTTACATCAAGTGACATCTTTTGCATCAACTTTTTTTTAACAATTCATTTTTAGCAATCAGAATCTGCCATACCCATGTTTTGAAAAAGCAATTGTTACAAATGAGTTAAATGAAGTAATAATGTTTCTATATTGTTGAATTTTCTGAGATTTTCAGATAGATTATCTATTGCTTTGCAAACTTAATATAGGAAACTATTTATATTGGTAATATTAAAATTTGTTTTTTTAGTTCTGTGACACAGCAATAGTTTTAGAAAAGAAGTCTTTGCCTCCTTAGGCTTTGCATGAAAAGTAATATTTAAAAATTAATTGTTTTCACAATTTTTTATTACTATCGTCCTATTGTTGCAAATATTTTATTTTTAAATCTTTAGAAGCTTTGATGAAAACACTGAGGAGGTAATTTAATTATTGATTTTCATGTTTTTACAGACAACAATATTGAGTAATGGTACTATTTATTATTATAAACCTCCAAATATATCTATCCTATTTTAACGTTGATGAGAAATCATGCTTATGTTGCTAGATTGCATACAAATGTTTTTGGAATGTTAACAAACATTTGGTGATAATTTTTCTGACAACATTTGATATAAGTTGTCTCTAATAACTTATGAAATAAGTTTTTGAATAAATTAAAAATTTCTTAATACTTTTAAGTTAAATTTTGTAAAGTATCAAAAATTATTATTATATTTAATCATCAAAAACAAGAAAATCTGCTGATATTGTTATTTAAAACAAGTTGAATTTTTTTTAAACCAATTTTATATCAAAAATCGTTGGAAAAATTTAAAATAGTGTATCTATAGAATGTTCATATAAATATGCTTAAATCAGTTAAATGGCTTACAAAGGTTAGGAAATGTATTTTTTGAAATTTTTTTTTAGTGGAAAAGACTTGAAACTTGAGTAGAATCTGAATATATAAATACACCAACGAAACGTTTTATGGTAAGGTTTATTGTTATGTTTTTACACTTGAGTCATTGTTAAAGATGTTTTACAGTTTTTTTAATAATAAATATATTTTGCCTAGAAAACATCCAACAGAAATGAAAGCATCAGTTCGATAGTTTTTTTCGAAAAAGAAAGAATTTAGAAAGTTTTAAAAAGTTTTTATTTAGACATAAGATCAAGAAATAGTATCTTTATCACTTTTATTTATTAATATCAAGTGACACCTACTTATTTTAAATATATTTTTAGCAATCAGAGTCAACCATATCCACGTTTAGAAAAAGCAACAGTTGGAAATAAGTTAAAAATAGTTATATTGTTTATATGTTTTTGATTTTTTTCTGAGGTTTTCAGAATATCTATTGCTTTGTAAAACTAACAAAATTTATTTAAATATATATGCAGACTTGTATGAAAGAGTTGATCTTTGAGAAAAATATATTGTTTCCAGAAAAGAAGTTGTTAAAGTCAGCAAAAAAAAACCGAAACTCTGCATGAAAAGTAATTACCTAAAAGCTTTTTTTTCTTATAATTACAGTTATATTTAAACATATTTTTTTATTAATTTTTATTTAAATCTTTAGACCTTTTGAAGTTGTCATTGAGAAGGTAATTTTTTTTTTTTTTTTTGATATGTATACAAATTTTTATGCTGAAATATTTATATAAATAACTATAGTTATTACGTTAATCCACAGTGTTTTGGAAACAATTGAAAAATATTGTTTTTGACTTGTGCAATATGAATTTTTATTTAGCTTATCTGTTATTTTGCATGATTCTAACAGTACCGACTTTACGAAATCAAAACGCCTACTGCAACGAGAACGTAGAAACTATGATTTTACAAGTCGTCGTTGTCATAGCCGTTTTAATTAAAATATCGTTACAAAAATTACTATGAAAACGTCACTTTATGTAATTTTGTATAGTTCTGTATATTTTTCTGTATGATTTTTTTTTGTACAAAAATCCTTATTGTTTTGAAGTAAAAATCTCATTCAGTACAACAATACAACAAAGAAATGAAGTTGAAAACCTTTATTTTTTTAAATAAATATGATAAAATTATCCCAGGTTCGTAACTAGTTACTTATTTTTAATTCTGATAACACAATAAACGATGAAGAGCTGTTATTACTTTACGACGTTAATAAATCTAATAACTTAAATTTGTCTTACCAAAGTTATCCAAGATTTAATATAGACAACATGTCAGAGGATGAAGCAAAAAGTGAATTTCGTTTTTTATCAAAAGATATTTACGAAATGATTGATCTTCTTAACATTCCCGAGAAGATAACGTGTTATAATGGCATCACCATTTCAGCTGACGAAGCCTTTTGTATTTTTTTAAAACGCTTTGCTTACCCCTGCAGGTATCAAGATATGATTCCACGATTTTCAAGACCAGTGCCACAATTATGTATGATTTCAAACCATATTATGAATTTATTGTTTGCACAATGGGGCCATTTACTTACCAACTTAAATCAGGGATGGTTAGATACTCAGCATCTAGAAATGTTTGCCGCTGCTATTCATGCTAAAGGAGCTCCTCTTACAAACTGCTGGGGGTTTATTGATGGAACTTTAAGACCAATAAGTCGTCCTAGAGAGCACCAAAGAATACTTTACAATGGACATAAAAGGTGTCACGGAATAAAGGTCCAATCACTAGTTGCACCCAATGGCTTAATTGCCAATCTATATGGTCCTGTGGAAGGAAAAAGACATGATAGCGGTATGCTTGCCGATTCAAATTTACTAAATAAATTAGCAGTTTGTTCTTTCAATAGCAATAAAGAACCTTTGTGTGTTTATGGAGACCCTGCATACCCCCATAGAGTTAATTTACAATGTGGGTTTAAAGGAGCAAACATTTCCCCTGAGCAGCTTATTTGGAACAAAAATATGAGTAAAGTTCGTGTTGCTGTTGAGTGGGTATTCGGAGATATTGTTAACTATTTTAAATTTCTAGACTTTAAAAAGAATCTTAAAGTGGGACTTAGTCCAGTTTCTAAAATGTATTTGGTTTGTGCATTAATGCACAATGCACATGTTTGCCTATATGGTTCAACAACAACAACATATTTTGATTGCCAACCACCATCGCTTTCAGACTAATTTAAATAATTTTTTCATGAAATATAAAAAAGTGTACACAAATAACTTTATTTTTTTTCTGGTAAAAATTTGCTTAAAGTTTCTAAAAAAGATGCTTGCTGTTGCATCATAGCCTGCATCATGTTATTTTGTGCTGCATCAAGGTATTTTGCTGCTGCAGAATGTGTTGCATTGTGTTTGCTTGTGCTTCAACTTCTCTTTTTTTAATTTCCAGTTCTTCTTTTCTAATATTTACTTCTATTTCATTCTTCTCTTTTAAATAAGCAATAGTTTCATTGCTATTATTTCTTAACTTTTTTAAGAGTTCTTGTCCTTTGTTTCGCTTTTCAGTTTCATTATGTGTCTCTAATGACCTTTTACGCATTTCTATTGCTTGAACATTATCCACATCAATCTTTCCATTATTATGCTCTAATTGCGCTTTAAAAATACTTTCAGATTGCTGAAATCTCTCATAGACATCAGCAATAGTTACATCATAATCTGTCAAGTCACATGTAATTCCACTTGCATTTTTTTCTTTTGTATTTTTTTTTTTAAACTTTTCAATCAAAAGGTTAATGTGATCACGAGTTGATCTACCAGTAACTTTAAAATAAGCTTCTGGTAATCTATTAAGAGAGTTGGATATTTTTTCCCATGAATCTCCTCTTTCTTTTAAACCACGTTTAAACTGCCATGGCTCGAAGGTCAAAACCTCCATTAATAATGTGTAATCATGCAGCTGAGTCCATCGCATTGAACTAAAAAATAAAACATTTTATAGTCAAATTGTTATTTTAATAAACATATCAATTAAATTATTAAAAATCATTACTTATACAATATAAATCACAGATTTCTATGACAGTCAGATTTTACATATAGTTATATTACCTTGCTGAACATGTTGTAATTGATCCACATGAAGATTCCATAACAAAGATAAACTGCGCTATAAGAGCATTAGAGCACACACACATATGTAAAGTTAGTAATTCAGATTTAAAATAAAAATAATTAGCCGACTTAAGGATATAAATTTAAAAACCACAAAAACTTTGTGACGTTATCATAACTATTTCACGTTTTAACTGCAACGCTTAAACTTGAATTTTTACGTCCGGCCTAGAACTTTAAAACGCGACTAAGGTATTACCCTGAGCTCACGCATGCGCATTATCAACATTTTGTCCTCAGAAGTTGCGGTTGCAGTTGGCGTTCAGATTTTGTAAAGTCGGTAGTATTAGAAAATAAATACTTGATTTAATCAGTAATACATGCTTAATACCTAAAACAACATTAATTAACTTTCTTTATAACATTCAAGTTTCATTCTGAATAATAATTTTTAACAAAAATAGGTTTAACCTAATTATAAGTTATAACTAATGAATCTAAGAATCTTTGTGTGATCTTTATAAAATAAAATTTACTTATCGTAGCAGTATTTTAAACAGATAGCGTTTTAAAAAAACTATTATTGTTTGTTATTAACAACTTCACATTCTAAAACCTTTTTCAAACTATTTAATATTTACAGTTTTTGATATTTTAATTGAAGTAATAATTTTTTAATATTGTTCAACTTATCTAAATTTATAATAAAAATTAAAAAAACTATTAATGCTTTTAAAAGCTAGTGAAAACTTTTTCAAGACTGGTAAATTTTAAATTGAGTTAATTGAGCTTTAAATTTTTTTAAATTTATTTAAATATTAATTTTTTTTAGTTAGATGGTGATAATGAATGCCAAGTTAGCAACTACTTTAATTCTATTCAATTATCTGTATTATTAAATTTAATTATACTTAATTTACTAAATTATATTATTGTAATTGTTATTATTTTAATTTTAATGTAACTTTGTTATTATTTCTTGTTTATTTTTCTCAAAGTTGAAGCTGAAAAAATGAAAAAAGTGTTGTACACTTTGTTTTCTATAAACGTTTGTTTTGGTATATTTTAATTGATCTATGAAACAAGACAAGCAACAATGTTTTTTAAAAAATAAAGTAAAATAAATGAGAAAAAGTAATAAGAAACTAAATTTGAATCAAGTTTTTAGTTAAGGTTTTCAGGTATTTAAATAAGTATTAAAGTTTGTCAAAGTAATTAAGTATTAGTTTACTCAAACAGTAAATTTAAATAATATAAATATTACTAAAATTTTAATTATTTTTCAGCTTAATAAAGCATCAAACCTATAAGTACATTGTTGCAGGATGCTCAGAAGCAGTGGTAAGTTTTTCTAGACATTTGCAAAGTAAACGCCATGGCTGGAGTCAAGAAAGTGCCCAGAAAGCTCTATCCTATTTCAATTATAGAAAAAGATCATCTGATGTTGGATCTCTTCGGCTCTGTCCTTTACAAAAATGCATGCAATTGTAAAAAGAATGGACAATCATCTAAAAAGAGTACATAAGTTTTAATTTTCTGACCCAGAGTATGCCAAATTTTTAAAAATTGCAGAAAAATTTGACCCAAAAAGTATTACAGCTAAAGTTAATTTTTCTCTAAAAAAGTTTATTAAAAATATCTCTGAACATGACATTATTCGAAGTGCTTTAATTCATGCAAGCTCATGTAATAATATCATTGTACATTCATTGCAAAATGATATAAAATCTTCTCAGAGTTCCTCGCCAAAAGAAAATACAAAATTGGATTCAATCTTAGAAAATAAATTTCCAAATAATTCTGTTTTAAATTTTATTTTAGATTCAGAGTCAGAATTAAGCATTATAGAGTCTGAAGATGAGAACGATGAGTTATTTGTTCCTGAAAACTCATTTTTGCCATTAAATAATAATATTAAAATAGTGCTTGATAAATTTGAAAATTTCTTAGTTGGGCCAATCAATAAAAGAGACACAGATTCAGCGTCTAGAACCGTAGGAGATGTGCAAAGGTATTTTTAACTGGTTAATACTCCACACTTTGAAAATATTTCCAAACTATTTAATGTTGAAATAATTGGAAACAAATATATTTCAAAACTTGAGTCTAACCAATTAAAAGCTGGTTCTATTAAAAAATATTTGTTCTCCTTGTTAGATTTTTCAACTTTCTTATTATCTGATAAAGAAGCTTTAATTCTTACAGAAAGTAAAAAATCTGAAGTAAATGACATAAAAGTGAAATTAAGTATGTGGAGAAAAACTTATAATCGTGAAGATAGAAAAAAGTTTTGGCGCCGTCAAGATAAAGATTATATGTCAATTATAACACCCTCAGAGGTTTCCTCATACTTATGTTCAGAAAAGGCAAGACAAGCTTATGAACTTTTTTATTTTTTAAAAATAAACCAAAGACCTGTAACTCAGGCAGAGTATGTTGTTACGAGGGATCATATGATGTTTGAGATTTTAGTTGGTACTGCACATCGTTCTGGTATTTGTGCTAACGTGACAACAGATGAATTTAAAAATGCATGAAATTGATGCTGATAGAATGTATATTATTCCTGTTGCAAAGCATAAAACTTTTGGTAATTATGGTCATGCTTATATTGTTCTTTCATCAGAAAAATTTCAACGGCTGACTACATTTGTTGACAAAATACGTAGCTAGATATACACAAAGTTTTAAAATGTTTTTGTTTCATGATCTAGACAACCCATGAGTTCTGGTGCCATTAGTCAACAACTTGGTTCACTATGGAAAAAGTCTGGTATATATCAGATTAACTCGGGAAAACGTAATTTCTGTGCGACTCTTTGCGTAAGTCTGCCTTCACTGGTGTTCGTGACAACAATACTGGAAACGAAAAGGAAATTGCAGGTTTTATGGGACATTCTAATTTGACAGCAGATAAACATTATCATCCCCATAGGACTCGCAATACTGCTGTCAAATCAAGCAATTCTATTAGAGCATATTTTCAAAATAATCTTATGGATAATAACCATAAAATTGTATCATCTATATTGTTTAAAAATGGCGACATGGGTGTAAGTATGACTCCGCCAAGCGAGAGAAAAAAAATGGACTAAACAAGAAGAGGATATTAAAAAAAAAAACTTTACTAAACTGCCAACTATGAGTGAAATAATTGAAATAATGCCATCTATTGGCATAGTTACAACTCCTAAAAAGTTTTATGATAAAGTAAGAAGCCTAAATGGATCTCCTGTTGCAAAAGTATAACCTAAAAATGTTTATTTACTTATAAAAGTTTACATATTTTAAAATTGTGTAGTAAATGTAAAAAATTTTACTAAACTTTCAGACCAATGCTACACCGAAGAGACAAAAAATGTTCTCCCGAGAAAATGTTTTGGATCTCTATTCAAATGGTATTGAGCTTAATTTTGGTGGACCATTGAGTCAGGAAAAAATAGAGGATGTTTTGAAAAATTCATCAATAATTAAAAAGTATAACTGGCAGCAATTGGAAACTCGCATTGTTTATGAAAGGAAAAAAAGTTTTGCAAAAGTAACTTTTGATGATTTTTATTTTTTTAACATTATTTTTTTGAGTTTTTCAAATTTTAAACTAAAACTAAAAAAAAAAAACGTTTTTTTTCTTCTAATTTAATTACTAATAAACTTTTAGTCAAAAGCAAATGAAGCTGAAGATGAAGCTAATGAAATCTAAAATTATTTTATAGAAAGTATTGAACTTTCTGCAATTTTTTGTTTAATTGATTTTATTTGCTCTCTTTAATTTACAGAGAATAATTTCTTCTGATTTTTTTAAAGATTTATATAGATTTCTTTAAATATTTATAATGTTCTTTTAGGTTTTTTTGAAGGTATAATACTTTTAAAAGTTATTTTTCAAAAATATCAGATATACCTAAAGGTTTTTTCAAAGGTACTTTGAAGGTGTTTCAAAATATTTTAAAAACATTTTTAGGATGTTTTTGAAGGTTTATCTTGAAGATTATTAAAGATATTTCTTAGGGTTTTTTAAAGGCTTTTTACATTTTATTTCTATTTTATTATTGCATTTTTCTACTTTGTTATTGTATTTTTTACAACATCATTTCAACTAATGCCTCGTTTTTTAAAAGTTTGTTTAAATTAAATAACGAAGATGTGAGTAAATTTTGTCTTTCAAAACATTGTTTAAGCTTGCTTAACACTGTTTTTATAGTCTCTTAATTCATTAATATAAATTGACGCGTAGCGTCATATTATAGTATATGTCATATTTAGTATATGTTCTAAGTTTTTACTGTTATTTTTATATAAGAAAACAGCGTAAAGAATGCATATTATAGAAGGGAGATTAAACAAAGTATTATTATTGTATACAGGGAGAATTTATTTTTTTAATATTTATTGTGTATATAGGTCGATAAACAATGTATATTATCAATAAACAAAGCAGATCTATGTTCATAAACAAAGCTTGTTTATGCTCTTAAGCTAAATAATGAAATAAAACTTATGTTATAGAATGAAATAAAGAATGATAGAGTTATTCTTTACCAAAAATAATATATCTTAATATATCAAATAATATTATGAGCCGATACAGCAGAGCAATAAAAATTAAATAAAACAATGAAGAAACATCTGTAAAGCTACTTAAGTCCAAAATAAATTTCAATTAATTCCAAAATTCTCAAATTATGCAGAATCTTGTTCTTAAACTTTGTAGAACCACATTAATAAACTGTGAAAAACTGTTTTCTCAAAAAATTCAGAACTACCTCAAACGATTCATAGCCATGTTCTTTTACAAGGCAGAACTATTTTTGTAAACAATGGTTTTAAAAAATTCATAAAATAAACTACGGCAACCAAAGTAACGAAAACCTATATAAGCAAAATTTTCATACATTGAAAGTAGGTGGTGGCAAGTAAGTAAGTGGGGTAAAATGAGATTGTTAAAGAATAGCAGTTATACTTCAGTTGCAAAGTTCTAAAAATGAAAAAATGTCCAATATCTATTGTTTAAACATGTTCGAACATTACGCTCTCAAAAAAATCACATAATTGCTTAAAATACACGCCCATACTCTATAAAAAAGCAATAAATAATTAAATAAGGATTATTTAGTTTTTTTAAATAAGGTAAACAATAATTCATCTTGAAAATAAAACAATCATTATAAATAAAAAAACATTTCACAAAAACTATTCAAAAAAGTTCAATACTAGATAATTTTTTTGAAACCAGATTCTTAAAGAGGATAAAAAAATAAAATGTTAAAGAAACTTCCATATTTTATTTGTAAAATAAATTAACGTTAGAACAAAATATACTTTTTGTCGCTGCATCCTATAAGAAAATCAAAAAAATTAGTTTTTCGCGAAGTTGCTCATGCATTTTGGTACTTAAAGAAAAAATTTATAACAATTTTTTTTATTCATTTTCATAATAGTTGGAGAGAATTACGAGTTGACCCTGACAAAAATAGTATAAAGCTTAAATTTTGCATAGAGGAAGTATACAGTCTCTAGATAAGCGTAAAATAAAGCTCCGTTGATTGCGCTACGGGAACATACCTTTTAGGGCAAAAAAAATCAAATTTTCACAACATTAACATATCATAAACTATATATTGTTGAATAGAAAATTTTATGCTGATCAATATTTATATAAAACTTGAAAACAATTATTTTCAAAGTTATTCACGTTTGAAAAGTGTAAAATTGTCAAAAGATGAAGCCGCACAAAACTTCATTAGATTTTTCTTTCAAAAGATAAATTTTTACTGCGAAAAATTTAATCATTTTTATAACAATTGTTTTCAATTAAACATTTTCGTATAAATGGAGTAATTCAGTTTTATTACAAAAAATGTTTGTTTCGTATTAAAATATAAAATTTACAAGTTAAACGATATTTATTACATGTGGTAAAAGTACATTTTTAAAAGAAACGAGTGCTGTTTGTGATTTGTGCAAGCTTGGGTTTGACAAACAAAGTTACATAGAAAACCTTTTCCATATACAAAGTATATGGAAAAGGTCTCAAAACATTGATTCGATTAAGCGAAGAAAGGAGTATGAATGAATTATGCAGGTTAGAAAATTTTTAATTTAACAATCTTACAAAAAAGATTTTTCGCGCATTTTGTTTAAACTTTAGTTCGCACATAATAACTCGTATTCATTAATGACGTTTTGCTGAACTTTTTTTTTTTTTTTTTTTGTTCTTTAGGTGCCCCCAGAAGACCTTACGGTCTTGTCACAGGAATTGTTATGTTTTGTAAACAAATATATAAAGTGCATATTTTTTTATGAGCATGACGCTTATAAGCATATGGAGGCTCAGATTTGGAAAAAAAAATAAGCATATGTAAGCATATTCCTGAGTCTCGATAAACCATTTAAAAAATTCAAATTTTATTTATATTATTATTTCATTATTTCAAATTTTATTTATTTTATTATTTCATTAATAACATTTGTATATAGTATATATTTTTTATTATACTGTACTAAACTTTTTATTTTTCTTATAACCATTAACCTTCAGTAACGCACGTATTTTTGTGTTATTATTTGAAATATGTTATTATATAAAAACTATTATATTAAAAAATGTATTTAATTGAATATAACATTTTATTTCTTTAGCTATTTGGATTGTGCATCGGCTGCCTGATCAGCAAACTGATTTATCAATACAGCTAACTTGGTATAGTTTGTACCTGAAAAAAATGAGTTTTTTTACTTTTAAAATAAGCGAGTTAGAAAAAAAAGTGCAACACTTGGAGATCCCAGAACTATCAATTAACTTCGACCAGCTAATTGGTGAAGGCAGCTCTGCTAAAGTAGATCAATCTACAATAAGAAAACAACAGTTAGCAGTGAAAGTTTTCAAGACACAGTTTTCAAAAAAAAAAGAGTTATTACAGTCTGCGAAGAGTTTAGATTGAAAAGCATTTTTTTTTTTTGAAAGCAGCTCAGAATGGCAGGAAAATTTGAATTTGGGAGATGGCCTACTTTTATCATCCTCATATTTTTTTAATTAGTTTAACCCAGAAATATTTAAAACATATGCTGAACAAACAAACATTTATCATCTACACAAAACTGGTAAAACTCTAAATACTACAACAGCTGAAGTTCAGAAATTTTTTGGTATCACAATAGTAATGGCAAATTTAGGTTTTCCTAGAATAAGGATGTACTGGCAAAAAGCCACTTGAGTAAATTCAGTGGCAGATGTTATGCCTGTAAACCGCTATTTACAGCTGCGAAACAGCATTCACATCAATGCCGTTCCTAATCCAGAACAAAAAACTAATAAATTCTGGAAAGTTCAGCCTCTGATAAACACAGTACGTTCTCGCTGTCTTAAGTTACCAAGAGAAGAATACAACTCTGTGAATGAGCAGATGATCCCTTTCATTGGTAGAGTACCGGTTAAACAGTACATCAAAAGGAAGCCGAATCCAGTAGGGGTAAAAAAATTTGTTGTCTGTGGTACCTCTGGTAAGGCAGTTGAATTTGAACTTTATCAGGGTGCAGGTACAGGCATATTAGAAGAGTACAAACACATGGGACTTGGTGCTTCTATTTTCCTAAGATTGTCAGAAACTATTCCACAATATAAAAACTACAAGCTCTTTTTTGATAATTACTTTACTGGCATGATCCTTATTAGACAGCTGAAAATGTTGGGATTCAGTCCCTTGATGTTGTTAAATCCAACAGATTAATGGGGTGTCCAATAAAATCTGAAAAAGATATGAAGGATGGACGCGGATCAACCGACTACAAAGTTTCAGCAGAAGGCGTCATATGTGTGGCCAGGTGGATGGATAATGGAGCTGTCACTCTTTCCTCCAGCTTTGTTGGAATCGAAGAAATGGGCACAGTAAGAAGGTGGAGTAAAAGCAAAAAGGAATATATTCAAGTGAACAGACCCAATTGTGTGAAAGTCTACAATAAAAACATGGGGGGAGAGTGGACTAAATGGACTTCCTGTTTGCCTTGTACAGGATAAAGGCAAAAACTAAGAAGTGGCCTGTAGGCATGATTTTTCATTTGATGGACTTTGCCCTTGGCAATTCATGGCTTGAGTATCAAGACATTGAAATGCAAAATGGTACTTCTAAAAGACAAACTTTAAATATTCTAAATTTCAGAAATGAGATTGCTGCCACATTAGTGAAAGCTCACTTGACAACACCATTTGCTTGCCAACCAGTTGGAAGGCCGAGAGTTACTGCAACAGCACCTATCACAGATTTAGGTGATTCATCAACATCTTCTGTAGTTACACATCCTCCAAAGCGAGCAAGACCGGCAGAAAGACCAGCTGTGGAGATCCGCTATGACCGGTTCGACCATTTCTCTGCCTGCATTAAGGAACTGGGTCAACGCTGCAAGTTTGAAGGATGTAATGGTCGCAGCAGAGTCAAATGCATCAAATGCAATCTGTTTCTTTGTTGCACTGGAGACAAAAACTGTTTTTAATTATTTCACATGAAATAATTCCTCGGTAAAAGACTGACAAACATTTGGTACTTTTTTTGTATTGGTTTGGTAATGTTGTGAGATAACTACATAATATAAATATTATTAAATACTTTAAATGAAAAATTAAAAAATAAATTATTGATTTGTTTCAGGTTTTTGAGTTTTTTTGTAAGAATTTCATTTGATATAATAGTGTCTACAAAATTCTTTACAGCAAGATTGATACACGCTGTGTAAAAATGTACACATGATCTATTTTGTATAATTGATGGAATATTTTGATAAAACTTTACATACCCCATAAGGAGGTCTAGAAAATTATTTTTGTTACAAAAAAAAATTTTTAAACACATTTCATGCGCCCGTGTACGAAGGGGATAATAAGAATAAAACAAGAAAATAATAAGAAAATATATCCAAAACTAAAATTATACTTGACCAAGATATCTGCATAATATATATAGCATCAGTATAAAATTTAGTAAAAAGACACAAGAGTTAATGACATAATTTTTAGATTTTGTGACCGTTAATCAAGAAACAGTTCTTGATAAATTCTTTACTTGATTTTTTTTTGTTTTAGTAGATTTTTTAGTTAAAAAAAAAAAAGTATGTAATAATATTCAAAACTAGGACCAAAATAGTTCTTCCAAAAACATAACTTTGGTTGAAGAAATCAAAAAAAGTATAGTTTAAATATTTTTTACAAATATTTAAAAGCTTTTACTAGAAATTATTATAACAAAAAACAACACTATGAATTCGACATCAAAATGAGAACAATTGACAATAAAATGAGTTTGAAAAAAAGATCTAATTTAAAAATATATATTAATTTTTTTTATTTAATTTAACAGACTTAGGTATTGATAAAAAAAAATTCCAGTGGAAGAGATATTACCTGCATTGCCAATTACAAAAGTGGGTGTATATTATAACATAGATAACAAAATAACGAAACTGTTTTATTTATTTTCACATTAATTTAATTTTATCTTTTAAACAAAACCACATTTTGTTTATAATTGAATATGTAAAGAGTATGCATTTTGTTTATATTTGAGTATGCAATTTTTGCATTGAGAATGCAAAACCTAAAAGAAGAGCACCAAAAAACATTTATTCTAGCAGTAAAAAAGTTCTTTTTATTAAAATATTTAAATATATATTTTATTAAAATATATATATAAACAAACATAAAAATTTATATATAAACATAAATATTTAGGTTTACATTTGTTCTTCTATAACAAAGGACACTGAATTAGATGACAAAATCCAACTAGGTAATGTTTAAAAAATTTACTTTAATGTAGCAATTTTTTTCTACGGTTTGAGGCAAATTTTTGATTTGACAGATTTGCATCATATAAATTAATAAAAAATACAATTACTTTTTAACAAGCTAGAAATGTTTTCAAAAACTAGTTAAAATGGGAGTTATGCTTGAGTTTTGCTGTATTAGACCATTTCTAAATTATTATGCAATACCTTGTATCATATATATTTAAAAAAGGTACACAAAAGATTTACATGGTTTGTTGTAGTATAGATGTAACCATTTAAATAGTTTAGTTTTTGGCAGATATTGCTTTTTAACCATCGACAAATTTATAGTTTCCTAAATGTGATTTGATAAATTCACTCAAATAAAATAATTAAATAAGTGATCTTATTTTTTAAAAGAATTTTTACTTCTAATTAAGTTTGGCTTTTTTATGTTAGACACTTTTTATAGAAAGCCTTTTTTTACTTTAATGTATATTATAACTATTAAAAATATGATTATTATAGATTTAGATAATAAAGAAAAACATTTTTTTTCTGAAAATTGTTATAGATAATTTAACAAGTTTTGAGGTTTGTGTTTCTATCTTATTAAATTGGAAAATATAAAAAGCTTTATAATATTTTTTGTTATTAGACAATTCAGCTATGTTGCTGTCTAATTGCAACAGCTCAGATGTAAGTCATCTAAGGCTATGTTTAAATAAATGGAGGAAGACATACAATAAAGGTCATACAAAAATATTTTGGGTACGACAAAAAAGAGATTACACCTGAGCAGGTGCAAGAATTATACCTGAGCAGGTGAAAGCTTCTTACGAATCTGAAAACTCAGTAGAAGCGTCTAAACCTTTTTGTATCTATGATATTATTTCTAAAACAGTCACTAAATCTGAATATACTTTCATGAGAGATCATTGTTGTGATACATCTTGAAAATGCCAACAGATCCGGTGTTATAGCAAATATATCTGTACAAGAGTTTAAAAACTATGAAAGAAACAGCGATGGAACATTTAGTATGTCTGTTGAAAAACATATAACTATAATTATGGACACGCTGTAATTGTATTGGATCCAATAGCATTTAAATGGATATCAATATTTATAGAAAAAATACGGTCACAAATTATTATTTCATAGTTTTATTATAACATTTTTTAAGTTTTATTATAGTATTATTTTAAGTTTTATTATAACATTTTTTTAAGTTGGTCAGGGCAATCTATGACTTCTTGATCAGTTAGCAGACAATATGGCTCCATATGGGAAAAAGCTGGTATTTTTACAAATGAATCAGGCAAGAGAAATATTTGTGCGACACTTGTAAGGAAATCTGCTTCTAAAGGTGTTTGTAAAAACAATGGAAACGAAAACAATGGAAACATTCAGGAGATTGTATATCATATGGATCATTCTCTTGAAACAGCAAATACTAATTCCTTATTGAGACAAAAAATGGATACAGCTTCTAGTAGTAGATTATCCATAAGTACCTATTTCCACAGCGAATTGCCCGGTTCAAGTTCTGTTCAAGCTGATAGTTTTGAAAATGTTGAAGACACAAAAACTAGAAAAAATGGAGTGCCTATGAAGAAAGTAAAGTGTTTAAAAAACGTTTTTAATAATTCTCAAACTCCTTCCATGAATGAAGTTGTTAATAAGATTCCTATGTTAGAAGCTGTTAACATAAAGACTATTCCTATAAAAGTTTACGATAAATTTAGAAGTATTTTTTGATCTCCATCTATAAAAATTATTTTTCTATATGTTTTCTACATTATGTGAATTACTAAGTTATTATAAAAATAAGGTAGTTGCTTTAACTTAGATTTAATTTAAAAAGCAAATAAATAGTTTTTTTAATTTTTTAATTTAAAATTTAAAATTCTTTAGTTTTTATTATTACTATTTCATTGTAGACTAATTTTACTCCAAAAAGAGAAAAATGTTCACCAAACAAGACATGATGCTGCTTCATTCTACATGTAGTTTTCTTTTTAATAGTGGACGATTAAGTGAAGCAATAATAAAAAGACTTATTAAAGACACTGTTTTAAGTACTAAATTTACTTGGACACAAATTGTGTATGAAAAGAAAAAAAAATACTCTTCGGGTGTAAGAACCTTTTAAATCATTTATTTGGATTTATACACTCTGCGTAACGAGTAGTTGATGATATGTCCATTTCTCAAATTCACGTTATGAGTCCCTCCCAACCTGTTACGTCATAAACTTTGTTAATCTTTATAAAAATTTTTTTTTAAACTTTTGATTGTTTAAAGTAAATGCAACGTTACAAAAAAATATATAAAAACTATATTATAGCAAATTACAATACATACTTTATAAAACTTGCAAAAAAATTGTTAAAAAAATGCCTGAAATCTTTAAAAAAATATCAGAAAATAAACGTAATAAAGTTAAACGGAAACTATTTGAAAAACCTGTAGCTGTAAGTATATTTTTATTAAATAATTTTTTATAACTAATCTTTTTTTAAAAATGATTATATTTTTTCTAGATAGTTAAAACCTTAAGTTCCGGAGAACGTCTACAAAACACCCTAGAGTTACAAACCTCGAATGGTAGAAACGAGACCACTCGAGAGTGACGACGAGGAAATATATCGTAATGAAGTAAAATATTTTGATGATATACCGGAAATAGATCTTGGTAAATTTATAAACTGTTAAAAAAATGTTATTTAACTATAAATTTAATAATAAATATGTTATTAAATTTATAGTCAAATAACACGAAACAGCATTACAAAAATATATGTATGATACATATCATATTTTATTTCTATATATAGTATATATATTATGTATGTTGCGTTTAAACACAACATTGATCGACTTTCCAAACACAGCTATTAATTTTAATTAAATTTTGTTATTAAATTTATAAATTGAGAGTGTTCATGTTCCGAGATCTGCTCATCCATTTAAGGTAACGTAGTTACGTAGCGATTTCGTTTTACGAGTTTAACGTACGAGTTATCTACAAATGTTGATAAAATGTATCAACCTTACGTATTATGTTATACCCCAAAAAATTTTTATCTACTATTTAGCTATTGTAAAACCTATTGTATAAAATAAGAAGATATAGATTTTGATCAGCATTACAAGGAAAGTATATATATATTTTTTATTAGGCTTTTGACATTTGAAAATCATTACCACAGTAAGCGGTACTTTTTAAAACCAACCACTGGTTATATATATATATATATATATATATATATATATATATATATATATATATATATATATATATATATATATATATATATATATATATATACTAATATCTATATATATATACATTACATATATATATATATATATATATATATATATATATATATATATATATATATATATATATATATATATATATATATATATATATATATATATATATATAGTATATATATATTTATATATATATATATATATATATAGATATATATATATATATATATATATATATATATATATATATATATATATATATATATATATATATATATATATATATATATATATATATGTACATAATGGCCACAAAATTTCAAAAGTAAAATTCCAGGACGTTTCAGGTCTTTTTTTAAAATTTTCCAGGATATTTTATAACCTATTAAACGAATATTATCAATTAAATTTTCATTAAATTTTGCATTTTCATTGAGCAATATTCATAGAATAGTTCAACTAAATCGACTAATAAAATTTTTAAATTGACGAAAAGTAATAGTATTAAGTTTTTAATAACATTCAATAACTTTAAAAAATTTTTCTTTTTGAAAGTCAGTATAAAATAGAAAGAAGAATGTAAACTAATATATTAATATAAATATATATATAATAATTAAACAATCATACTCTTTAATGGAACTAAATTAAACAAAAAAATATTTACAAAATAGATAAATGAAACTCAAACAATGATTGAATCTTTTTTTAAACATAAAGCTTTTTCTAAACTATCAAGTTCTGGCAATTTTAAAAATTTATCTTTTGATAACTTTCTTAAATCATTTGAAGTGATTATAAAACTCAAATCTTTTTTTTCCTCTGCTTTTAATGCATAACTATCTGCCTCCTTTATTAAATCGTCAGCTGATGCTTGAAGTAGTTGATGACATTGTTCCTTCGAACAATGTCATCAATTTCAGCGGAAACAGCTTTTCTTTTTAAACTTACAGTTGATAACTCTTTCAGTTTTTTTGCACTTTCCAACGCAACATCGTATCGCATTCTAGATGACTTGACTGATTTTATCATTTCTCTAGTAATTGGAATATCTGCAGTATTTTGTTGCTTTGATAATATGTGATCATGAACTATTCTTAATGCAATTAGAGAATTTTCACCTAAATTTTTAACTAGATAGTCCTTATTTACTTTGAACCTGCGTTTATAGCAGCCTGGCCATGAGACAAGCAAAATAAAATTATGCAGACATCCCAAAGAGATGTATATCCATTTACAGGTATATGCTGAGCATGAAAAATATCCAACCTATCATCAAATTTTTCGAATGACAAAAATTCTGTATCATGTTTACGAACAATGTTTATTATAAATTGAAAATATTCTTCATTTGCTTTGTCCCCAATTTTTGATTTTAAATATCCAGAAGCTACTAGTTGTTGCAATAATTTAGAAAACTTTAACTTATTACACTCTACTTCTCTGCTATCTGCTAATTGACAGGCAAGACGAACACCTGACAGGAAGATATTTTATAGGAGATTTTTTTAACATGTGAGCTGCAAGTGAAGATAAAAATATACAAACATCTTTGTAAAATTTTGAAATTATGCTTCCTTTTGATGTTGATAATATTTTGTATTGTTAAACTTCCATATTGGCAGACAGACTAATATTAATTGTATCTTCTCTTTTGTATAACATTTGATCTGTAAGATTAAGCTTCATTACTTTTTCAATTGTATCAGATCGCTCCATTACATCATTTATTAAAAACATACTTAGAAAGCTAACTAAAATGGTTTATCACTTTGAAAACCCTTTAGGAATAGGTTTAACTTTTCAGCTATAAATTTAACATACTTTAATTTAGCAATAAACAAAGGATCTTTTATTGTATCTTTTTAAAATATTAAACCACTTTCCCAAACATTTTTATTGTATCTTTTAAAATATTAAACCACTTTCCCAAACATTACCCAACCATTTCTAAACTTGTTTCTAATTTAGTCTTTATACTTTAACATATTTAAGTAAACGACAAAAAATAAATTAATTTAAAGTTCTGTTAGTTCGTAAAATGCCAACTTTTTGCAAACCATAATTCTATTGTTTGTTAATTTATAATTAAAATTCTAATTTAAATAAAATTTAAAAAATTGATAAGCAAATGTTTTATATATTATGACTGTTGTGCTCATTAAAATGTTTTGGCTTGCTAAAAAGTAGGCAGTTAGCATTTTACTGACTACATGAAATTCTCGGCTTTTGGTTAATTTTTAATTTACTATATTTAAGAACTATTTAGTATTTTTAATTATTACATTGATATTTTCTACATAATAAAATAACAAAAGTATCTTTAGCATATAAGACAGTTGCCTATCAATTCTTCAGGTGTTTTTGGAAACTTATGCTATAATAACTCTCTCATAAGAATTTGTTTAAAAAGCAAATTTGGACGTTGAAAAATAGGCCAAGCCGAAGAGGCCTAGTTATTTTAATTAGCTTTTAGAGTTTAATAGCAAATTAGGACAAGTAGACGATTTAAATACAAATATATATTAAAAAAAAAACAAAGAAGGAAGATTTAAAAAATAAATAATGAATGGAAAAGTGTTACAACTTATGGAGGTATATCTTTTTCAACGCCATATAGATTAGTGTTCTTAAAACATATTTTTCCACCTTTGCCCTTCATATCCATGGAGGCCATATAACTTTTCAAAAATACTCTGAATTTTTAAAAAATAATAACAGTTAGTTGGTTATTTATAACTTTTTCAAATATTTAATTTGAATAAAACAACCTTATTAATATATTAAATATAAATTAATAATCAAAATATAAAACATTTCTAGCATTGAGAAATAATTTTCGGGGTGGCCACATAAAATTTTTATAAGAAATTTTATGTGGCCATTTATAAAATGGTTTAACGTCCATGTTTATACACTTATGGGGCATGGACAGGGATCAAATAATGTCATTTGTTATGTTAAATAGCATGCATTTTCTATAGCAATTTTTTACAATTCCATGCACTTTAAGGCGTTAACCAGTTTTGCAGACCGAGAATGGGTATTTTGAACATTATACATCCATCAAAAATTAAAAAAGGAAGAATTAATGAGGAGCTTTGATCAAATATTTACCTCTTTAGAGGATAATAGAGGATTTTAGAAGTGGTTTTAAAAAAAGGGGACTTTAGAGGATTTTAGAGGAGCTGCAGACACCCTGATTATAAATGAGGTAACTCCACCAATTAACTGTGATTGATTTATCTGTAAAACAAACATGAAGTAAATCTAATATTATGCTTGTGGAGATATATTATATTGTGGAGAACCATCCAAACCACGCAAGTGGAAAATTCCACTTGTGTGCAAATCTTGCATCCACTTGTCAACATTCTCATTATCACATTTTTCTTTTGTAGTTGTGAATTTAAAATTTTCACAATACTGTTTGCTTTCTTTTAGAATTGAAATAGTTATACAAATAGTTATATATTTTGTATCAACAAAATAACTTTTCTTACCACGTTATTTAAAAAATAATAATTGTAATATATAGATGTAATACCTGAAAAGAATTTAGTTTTTATTTGTATAAACTTAAGCCAATTCTTCTCTGCATGTTAGTGCAGTCAATGCTTTGGTACCTAAAAGCCGACAAACAGTTTTATCACTAATCCAATCAGATGAAATTACTTCTTCTTGTAAATCTTCATTCCAAACAGCTCCTTTCCGCATATTCGATTTTGAAAAAATTACATGAACTAATATAAAATGAAGAAACCATAATATAAGTGTACTAACAGGCCTAATTAAACTAGCTAAATTTGAACATTTTATAACCATGATACTTGCTAAACAATAACATTAGTAGACATTATAAGCAAAGATAAGATTTTCTTTATTTTATAAATTTATTATATTTTAAACTCATTTTTATTAATTTATTTATTACTCTATTATTCAGCAGAGTTCTGAATATATTATGTTCAAATAACTTAAGGCTCAATAACAAAGACAAATAATGAAAAAAAACAAGGTTGCTAAAACATAAACATCTACATAAGATAAATATGGAATATTGAAAAAAAATAAAAATACAAAAAAACAAAAATACTCATTATTAATATAAAATATAATAGTATAATATAAGCTGTATTATAATATATGACACAATAATATCTACTTTTAATTAAAATATAAAAACAACAAAAATTAAAAAAGAAAATATTTTGATAAATAAAAAATTATCATTCAAACAATTTTCAAGACCAAAAAATAACTAGTAACTTTTTTTTTTACTTATCTTTATCTAATAAACATTACTTATTTTTTACTCATCTTCATCTCATAAACATTAATATTAATATCAATTTTAAACATTATTAGAATTTTTTTTTATCAAAAAATAAAAATATTACATCAGTTACTTTTTGGGGTTTTCTTATTTTACTTAAAACATCAACTCAATTCTAGGCTTTTTTCATAATTGAGTTTTAATTTGTAATGTTGAATTAACACTGAAAAAAAAAAAAAATATTAGCAAACAAATAGAAAATATTTCTTTATTGAAATATATGTAAATATTTCAATAAAGAAATTTTAGATCGATTTTTATAAATATAAATTTATATCAATCAGTCTAAATTTTTTTCTTTTCCGCCACCTTTTCGAAATGAAGCGTAATTTTAGAAGTTAGACAAAATGCCATCAATTAAAGTTTCAGTCGCTCCATCGTACTTAATAGAAGCTGTTAATAAAAAAAAATTAGAAAAAAAAAAAAAAAAAAAATACAAGGAAAAATTTTTGAATATATAAAAAATGAGAATAAAAAAGTTTTACATATCTTACAAAGGTATACCTTTCACTACACCATATAAATTAGTGCTCTTAAAGCATATTTTAACCTTTCCCCTTCATATTGATTGAGGTCACAAAATTGTTGAAAAATATTCTAAATTTTAATAGATAAGAAAACTGATATTAATTGTGCGAGAACTAATATTAATTTTTTTTTTTAAATTTAAATTGAACTCATTATCAAACAATTTTTATGCTAAATAATTTAATCCTTAAAATTCCTGAATAATTAAAAATTATTTTAATTACCTCAGCATTTTAAAGATTTCCATCAATTGCAATTGATTAACCTAAAAAAAAACAACAAGTAAAGCTAATATTATTGTTTGAAATTTTATTTATCTTTATACAAATACTCATCATATTTTTAAAGATACTGATAAAAATGGATTTAATTAAAATCACTTCATTTGTATTAAAAAATTAATATTAAAGCCTTAATCATACATTATACAAGAGTATTTTGTAATACAATCTAAATAGTTGTTGCGATATGTAATTTTTTATCCAAAATTTAGCTTCTGTAAGCTTTAGAAATTTTTGAAAAAAATTATTGATTTATTTGAAGCTACGGGTACTAATGTTTTTATATTGTTGTAATGTTTGTATTCATTCCCTGTTAGTTTCTCTAAGTCAAAATTTTAAGGTGTTTCCATAATAAATTCTGTTATATCTGAAATTTAGTGTTAGTCTGAATAATTTAATTTCTAAAATCTGTTTTGCATTGCCTGTCTTATAACATCTTTACTTGAAACAAAAACCATGTCGTTTAAAAGTGAGCTAGAAGCTTTCAACAATGAAGAAAAGATTGCATTCGCTAATACTAAAAATATATTAAACCTGTCAGCAAAATCAGCTGTCAATAATCCAAGTATTAGCATCATTAAAAATTCATCTTTGCTGCATTACATTTATTTTGGTCCAAGTAGTTGAGGATTTTTTTAAATTTCAAAAACAGAAGTAAATGTTTTTTTAATATCACTTTACCTTTTTTGATTAATGGTGATACTGCACTAACTGATAAAACACATTGACAGATGTAAGGCCAGTATAAAAGTCGCAAGATCTATTATTTTTAAAATAAATGTTTGCATACAAGTAAATTGCAATAACACAATTTGTTTGGATTATGTTTATATACAAATTTGTCTGTTTTCATAGTAATAACTGATGTGGTTGAAGTTAATTTTTCAAATAAATTTTTTGAAAAAGCTGTATTATATTTACATTTAATAATATCATTCTTTGAGCATTGTAGCCCAAGTTAAACGAAAAACATCGATTTTTAAACGATAATATTCTTTCAGGAAAATCGTCTGAACATGTTTTCGATCTCTTGAAAATTCTATATGATATAAGTTCAGTATTTACATTTTTTTTTTCCATTATAAATCTCTATACCTTTAATCGTTGAAATAATGTTTACGATTTTACTTCCATTTCTGCGCGCGCATAAATTTTATATCGTTCTTTTTGTCGACAATGATTGAAATAATGACGTTAAAATAACGTTAAATAATCAACGTTTAAACTGTAACGTTGATTTATCGTTGAAATAACGTTAAATAATCAACATTTAAACGGTAACGTTGATTTAACGTTGTGACATAGTTGAACAACGTTAAAACAACGCTTCAACCGAATTCCAACGTTGAAACAACGTAATAATGCCGGCTGGGTAATCTTACTCCCGAAAGAGCTGTTATTTTAAATAATACAGAAGAAACTTTTGTTGGTCCTTTTATTCATATCATGGTACCACCTAAATTCGGAGGAGCTCTTGTTCAAAATTCAAAAAGCAGTCCGCTTGTTCCAGACACACGCAATGCTAATATTTCAAGTGTCGATTTAGATGTTTATGTTAATAACTTATTACCTAGCTCAGAAAGTCTCAAAACATCTGAAATAAAACACAATGTTCCTTGGCAAATTGTCATTTTTTTATTAAAAATAATGACTAACACAAACACAATAAAATCTGAGGGTAACATTTATAATATAGAATTTGATCTTAAAGAAATTCCAATCCAAATTAACGATTTATGGAAAATTTGGAACGATCAAGTTATCGTTAAAGACGCTAACAACAATTATACAGAAGAAAAAATAACACTGACTAGTTTTGTAGACATTTTAAAAAACGCTTTGGTACTTTTAGTACAAAACTTCTCTACATCTCTCCATTGGCTATAGGTATAGAACATACAGAATTGTTTGCTTGCTTTTATCACATCTTTTTTCCAAAAACAAGGCAAAGAAAATATTATCGATTTACTTTACTTTAAAAAAGTGACGGTTCTGTCATAAATTCTTGGTCTAACAGTTTACCTTTAAAATCATTATTTAAAAATGTATCAACCCATTGAAAACAATCCTGTACCTTATACTTTGCTATAACAAAGAGATCAATACAGTTTGACAAACGAAATTAATCCGTTTAATATAGAAATAGATTAAAATATGGTTTATACCATGGCTCAAGATTTTAAGATTCAAAAAAGAAAACTCGCTTTTTTAAGATGTACTTTGATGCAAATAAGTAACTTTAATAATTCTGTATCTAATTTTCCCACTACTACCGACAACATTATATTTATTAAATGTGATCAAGCTACCAATTGCGGAATGTACATGAACAGAAGATACGAAACGGGAATTGTTTCTTATTTTAATTTGGCAGATTACAACGCTACTCAAGTAACGGTCAATATCGATTTTACTAAAAATCGAAAAACAGAAATACAAGGACAATTGACAACGTTTGATATTGTAGACGTAGAAGATTGGAAAAAAACAATATGGACTTTTTTTAACACTAATAAAGAACCGCTCAAATTTAACAATTTAAGTACTACTGTTTTTTTTTAATCCTACTTTCAAAATACAAATGGTACCATTTTATAATTAGTTTTTAAAAAATGTTAAAAGGAATGGATCGATTTGATTGTTATTGTCTTCGTTGTAATAAAACAAAGTTTTAGAAGATAAAAAAAAAAATGGAAAAAATGAGTAAGGATGTTCAATCACAAATACAATCGATGCAATACGAAACGTTCAAGTTAAGAGAAACGATTAAAAATCAAAAAGAATAAATACAAAGGATTTCTAAGGAACTGCTTTAAAAAACAAACAACTAGAATTAGCGTTATGAAAATAAAGAACTTGACCTTTAACATTTGTATAAAAAAAGTGTTTTAATTTGATTACCATAAATTTTGTTATAAAAAAATGTCATTTTTTTAAAAAAATATAAATTATAAAAAAATGTCTCTTTTTTGAGCAAGAAGAAGATATGAAAAAAATTTAATAAACGAGAAAATACTGGAATCTTTAAAAAATCCGCAAAAAAGGCAAATCAATGAAATTCAAAACAAATTTTATAATCTTCAAAATCAAATGTCTCATTTTTCAACTAAAGCAGACGTTCTTAATATCAAATCAGAATTGGATAAAAAATGCGAACAATTAAAAAAATTAAAACAACAACAAAAAGAGCAAGACACTTACGAAGAAAAACCTCAACGTAAGAATAATGTTATTTAAAAAAACGAAACTGAAAAACCAAAACGTAAAAAAATAAAATATTCAGAAGAAGAAAGCGAAAGCTCTGAAGAAGAATATGTTGAAAAAAAACCATCAAAAACTAAAGTCACGTTTACTTCACACGTTTGCGCTCAATGTTTTCAAGAAGTTAAAGCTGTAGACGCTATTCACGGTTTGTGCAGAAACTGCATTATACAACAAAGAGCTATTTTATTCAGTCCTTTTATGCAAAATAACATTGAAAAAAAGGCAAAAAAGGAAAATGAATAAAAAAAGTTTAATTGAACTTGGTTACACGCGAGCTTTAAAAGACGTTAAAAACAAAAAATTACTATTTAAAAAAAATACTTCCGACTCGGAAAATGAATAAATAGAATTAAAAAAAAAATATTATAAAAAAAAATATTCTTGTTTTTTTTTTTTTTAAGAAGAAAAAAAATATTATATCAAGATGGGTTCTTTAGCAAAATATATGAGAGCAGGAGACGGCAACCGTTATACGCCTAACCATAACGATCCCGTTACCATTGATGACGTTTTACAAAAAGCAGAAGACGAAAATCGTCTTTTCCAAGATGCGACAAGCGGTAACATTAGTGCAGAAATGAAAAAGCATTTAACGAAATTTAAAAGCATTAAACGAAAAATATCCTGGTTTTATGACTGCTGTAGCTCAAGACGAAGTTATCAAAACCGATTATCAAAAATTTACTCCTGATTTAACTTCAGAATTAAAAAGTTTAATTACGTTTACTATGAAATTCAACGAATGGACAATACCGGAAGATTATATTTTTGAATTTGATGTTCATTTATTTAAAAATATAAACACAAAAACAAGATTTGCTACAACGGCAAATCACGCACATCTTGATTTATTAGAACTCTTTTGTTTAGTAGAAGGTTATATTTTTTATATATACAAAAATATAAGAGTATATCCAAATTATCAAAAAAATAACTCTATGCCAGCTAATAACGTTATTAATAATCGAGCGTACCAACGATTTAAAACAATGTTTGTTAAAAAGAGTTATATGAAAGCATATAGATATATATAAACTTATGCTTAACCATAATTTAGCACTTACAGAAAAAACACTTAACAGAGCAACTTATAATGAAACAAAAGATCTTATGAAATCTAACGATGCTAATTCGGTCATAAGAGCAATGAATAGTACCGTTAAACCTGAATATCAAACATTTCTACAAGATATTTATAATGCTTTGATGAACGGAGAAAAAGGTTATCGTTTTAGAGTACCCTTATTTTTGTTATGTGAATTTTTCCAAATTAAAAGTTATTACGGGAAAGGTAAAGAATTAAAAATCGAATTTACTGTTGAACAAGATAATAATCAACTTTTAGAATATATAAGACCTATAACTGATGCTTAAATAGAATCTTTAGCTAATGTTGGATTAGAAATAAGAAATCCTGCAATTTGGGTCAATACTTACCGAATCAATGCCAATTTACCTTTAGAAAAATCTTTATACATAAACAGTTACCCTGAACAACCTTATACTGTAGCTCGTTTTGCTTATTACGAACAAGTTATAACTAACGTAGCAGGGTTCGTAGCCACATATTTATAAAAATTTCCCTGACTTTTCTCTGACTTTTTTGAAAAATCAGATGAACTTCCCTGACCATTTTTAACATTTGCAATGGTTTTTATAAAATGTTAAAAATTACTTTTATTAATTTTATTAATAAAGCATGTACATTTAATTTAATTATTATTAATTAAATGTACATGCTTAAAATGACAAAACTTATAAAACTTAGCTATTAGTTAAGTTGGATGTTAGTATAGATTTTATTATGCATATTATTAAGGATGACTAAGAATAAACCACAGGTGAGCTTCTTAAAAAATCTAAATATTATGCACATAAAATTTAGTTTTAGATGATCTTCAAGAAAATCTAAATATTATGCACATAAAATATTTTATATATAATTATTTTTCACTAACACAAAAATAAATTAAAATGTCAATGTAGATATCTTTCAACATTTTGAGCAATATTTGGTCTATAACAGAGACTACTATGAGTTAGTTGTTTTTTATCACTATTTGTAGCTGTACCTTCGCTAATTCAATAATACCTTTAGATAAAAATAGCACAGTATAACAAAACATGCTTAGAAACATTAAAAAAAAAAACTTTTAATTAATTTTAAATTGCATATATTTTTAAAGCAAAATCTTATATTGAAAATATAATTAAAGTTTTTTAATTAGCCATATTTGCATAAATGTCAACATAAATAATATTTTATAAAAACAAACTAACTGTCAAAAAGCAACTATTGTTAAATCAGTTTCTTTCTCTTCTCTTCTAATATCAATAATGTTTCCTGCAACTAAGCTACGTCTTTCATTTTCTCCTCGCTTTTCCTTTTTAAAGCATTCGCTTTGCTGACCAATGATAAATTGTTTTCTTTTTCCGCTTGTTCCACAGTTAAGACAAACTCTTTTTCTAGCATCAATGAAGTTTTTGTAAGGAAACCCATTTTAGATTTTAGCTCTTCAATTTCAGACAAAATAATGGCTTTCTGATCTAACATAGCATGTTTTTTATTCTTTGACTTCTCTTCCTCAAGCATGATCTGGTATTTTTGATGAGCAGATTTAAAGGCAACTTTCATTTCTGATGTAATCTGGACAGAGTGGGGGTTGAGGTTGTTGGTAAGCATGAAATCACGCACAAGACGCCGTCCAACAATACCATCTGTTGATATATTATTGATAACCACATCCTTATTGACACTAAACCCCCGTTCAACTGATGCCTGTCCATGACTCAGAGTCAAAATCAACTTAATGACAGATGACAACTCTGGATACTTTTTTATGTCAATGTTTTTGAAGTAAAAATCATCAAGACGTTTATTATTTCGATCATAACTATTGATCATATTTACTACTGATTATATTTCGATTATATTTAATAATTATCTTTTATATTTTCGATTATATTTAATAATTATATTTTATTATTAACAACTGATTATATTTCGAACATAAACCATTACTTTTTTAATAAAAACTTTCAAAAGTTTTCAACAAAGTTGAAAATCTCTGAAACTTTCTGTAACTTATGTAACTTAAAACAAAAAAAGAAGTTTTTCGCTTTAAAGACACAAAAATGTTTAAAGTTAAAGATGCTGTTGTTTATAGAATAAATTACAGAAATAGTTTTAAACGATTGAAATTGATCATAAAAAATTAGTCTTTTTATAATAAATAAAAAAAAGGAATTATTTTTTTTATAATAAATAAAAAAAAGAAACATACACTATTATTGTAAAAATACAATAATAACCATAGACAATTTAAAAAAAATATTTTTATTGATTAATATTTTAAAACAATTGTTAGTAATAAGTAGAGAGCCTATATACTCAGAGAGCGGACATACATGTGATCGTTTTTGATTGGTTGTTCGATTTTTATGATTTTAGACGCCATCTTTTTGCCAAAAATACTAACTGCGAATAAAGTCTACTACTAAATTTGTATTAAATATTTGTAAAAGTATGCCTGGTTGTGCTGCAGTAGGCTGCCATAACAGGCCTGAGAAAGGATTTATTATGAAATGCTTCCCAAGAAATGAAAAACAACGGGCGAATTGGACTTCTAAAGTTAAACGACTTAACTGGATACCTACAAACACAAGCTTTTTATGTAAAGTAAGCATAAGAAAATACAGTTTTATGTAATTAATCCTAGAAATAAGTTATTTTAGAATCCATACAAATACATTATATTCGTTCAATTTTTTCATTAAGGTACACTTTGATGCTAATCAATGGGAAAAAACCAGAGAAGATGGATCAAGAAAACTCAAACATAATGCAATTCCTACTGTCTTTAAATATGTTAGAATAAAACATAAGCGAAAAATTCCACTCGAGCGTTTTCCAATACCAAAAAAAAGAAAATAAGTTGTATAGAAAGTGGAGAAGTTGTGGAAAATATTTTATTTGAAGTAAATAACAATATAGTATCTAAATCACTTTGCACAACCGAGGTTGATAAAAGTTTACTTATACAAGATTTACATGCGAAATTGGAGATTAGAAAAAAAAGTCATTAATCAAAAAAAAAAATTAACATTTTAAAATCGAAAGCAAGAATAAATACTATTCAAAAATATAATCATATAAAGAGAGATAAATTTAGAGTTTTGAAAACAATATTTAAAGTAGAAAAAATATGAAATTCATTAAATGGTCAAATGATACTATAAATGAAGCATTAGAACTCAAATTTACATGTGGTCAAAGTGGTTATAAAAAATTACTTCGTTTAAACTTACCATACCCATCATTACGTACCCTACGACGAAGATTAGAAAATCTAAAATTTCAAAGTGGCATTTTAACATTGAATTCTAAGTCTTTGAATTTATGAAAACTAAGGTGAATGACATGAAAATCCATGAAAAAGAATGTGTTTTAATTCTTGATGAAATGTCAATAACTGAAAGTGACTATGACACATCTACAAGCTATTACTATGGAGTTGTTACAGTACCTGAACATTATGGCCAAGCTAACCATGCTTTAGTTTTTATGCTTGGAGGAATATCTACAAGATGAAAACAAACTGTTGCATATTATTATACTGGAAGTTCTGTTAATGGGGGTGTTTTAAAAAACATTGTCCTATCTATAATAAAGTATACTGAAGAATTAGGATTAAAAGTTAATAGTGTTACTTCTGATATGGGTGCCATTAACCAGGCAATGTGGAAATCTTTTAATATTAGCTGTACTAAAAGTGGCAGTATTTCTAGTTCAAGTAAACACCCATGTGACCCTACTGATTTTTGATTTTTTAGCAGACGTACCACATTTATTAAAGAATATAAGAACATCTCCTTTATGTAACAAACATTTTATAATAACAGCTAAGATTTAAGAAAAATATAAACTTCAATCGCCAATTATAGATTCAAAACACCTTAACAAGCTTGTAGACTTTCAAAAAGGTATGGATTTGAAGTTTGCTTACAAGCTTACATCTGAACATCTTGATGAAAAACATTTCAACAAAATGAAAGTATCAAGAGCAACATCTATAATAAACCATGATGTAAGTTGTGGATTAAAATTTATTGCAAGTGAAATAAAAGATGATTCTATTCTCACAAGTGCTTGGTTTATAGGAATTGTTGATAAATGGTTTACATTAATGACTTCACGAAACCCAGGTATGGCTCTTAGCATGAAAAATGACAAAGTTTACAATGAAACAATAACTTTTTTAAATGAAATCATAGAGATATTTAATGGTTTAAAAATATTAGGCCAAACTGGAAAAATATAGTGGAAACTTATTCAATCTGGTGTTATATTATCAACAACATCAGTTATTAACTTGCAAATTAAGTTTCTTTTAGAAAAAAAGTTTGATTTTCTAATGACATCACGATTTAAGCAGGATTGCCTGGAGAATCTTTTTTCCCTGGTACGTGCAAAACAAGTAATTCCTACTGCTCTTCGATTTAAAAATAACTTGAAACTTATTTGCGTTGCCCAATTCTTGAAAAAATCATCAAAAGGCAGTTATGATATAGATGACCGTCAATTCTTATCTGGTTTTCTTGATATAGTTAATAGTAAGGTGCATAAGCCACAGCAAAGAGAGTGCATTTTGTTACCTAAAGATTGGGATAAAACCTCTAACTTAATCTTAAGTAATGCTGAGCAAAATTGTTTGTTACATATTGCAGGTTATATAATTTCTAAAGTTAAAAAAATGGAAAAAGTTAGCACAATTTGTTTTGAATCTCTAGTTTCTAAAAATAGAGTTAATGCTGATTACACAAAGTTTGTTACAGACAAAGAGCACAAAGTGGGTTGTTTATTTTTTGCTTATGAAACAACATTTGCATTCTTTCTACAAATGGAATTAATATTCAGATCTTTTGATCCATACCTTAATTCCTAAAAGAATTGTAATACTATGCTTTTAGAGAAAACTAATTCTGATGAACAAATTAAAAGTCTAACTTTGTATCCTAGTTGTCATCAAATTAAATTGAATCTAAAATACAGGTTTATAACATTCAGACTTAAAATATTTAGCCTTTAAAAAAAGCGTTTATTATGTAAAAAGAAAAAAACTAAAAAAGGTTCTTGTGAACTTGGCAGCAAGAGTATGACAATGGGTGCATTGGCACTAAAGGTTTATGTTCAACTAATTTATAAAATAAACTGTAAAGCTTTTTTCAAATTACTTATTGATTACAACTACTTGTTTGCTGTGTTTTTTTTTAAAGGTATTTCGTAAATAAATAAATAATTTTGTCGAAAAATATTTTTGAAAAAATAAAACATAAAAAGGTTTAATTTTTAAAAATATATTTCTGTTGAAAATATTATTGTGCTTATTTTCTTTTAATTGTTTTTACTTGAATTCTTGAATGTCATACGCTAGTTTGGCAAAAACATGGCCGCCGTTCTTCCGTATTTTCCGTATGTCCGCTCTCTGAGTATATAGGCTCTCTAGTAATAAGAGGGTTTTGCCTATTAAAATACATTTAAAAATATTCAAGTTTTAAAAAAGTTAAAAAGCCGTGGTCAAATTTTTAAAAATAAAATATTATATGCGTGGTAAAGGTGTGAAACACTATAGTGTATTTTTTAATTGTCAAAATAAATGGGAAGCACCAACAGAAACATAATAGCTTATTTGTAAAACGAGAAGTTTCTCAATCAGAATTCCCTGACTTTTCCCTGACTACCTAGAAAAAAAAAAATTCCCTGACTTTTCCAGGTTTTCCATGACTTTATCCAAATTTGGCTGATTTTCCAGGTTTTCCAGGTACAGTACGAACCATGCGTAGAAGGTACAGATACCGTTACCATAAGCTTAGGAAATATAAAAACAGCTGAGATGGTACCTCATCGTGTTTTGTTTTCTGTTCAATCAAAAAAAGAAAGCGATCATCTTACCAAAACTTCTATGACACCTGTTGAAATGGCTTGCACTATGATTAAAAAAATTACTTTTCATAATTTTAGAAGAACTTTTGTCAATTCCTCAGGTGACACTTATGTAATTGATTTAGAAAACAAAGTAAAAGATCAACAATTATGTTCGTAGTTATGTTTCTTGGTGTAAAGGAAATACACCTTCTACTCTAAATATTAATTATTACGCAGATTTTTATACAAGTGACGACGACAGTTTTATTAGAAACCCTAATGATTATTTCAGTCAAACGCATAATTTAACTGAACCTTTTGCTACTGACACGACTAGCGATTATAATTTTGTTAACGACAAACCTCCGGCTACCATTTAAGGAAACAATTCCTTACAAATTACCGTTGATTTTGTTACCAATTTTAAAGGTATCATAACACTATACCTTCAACATGCGGCTTAACTGATTCAAACTGGAACAGGAGAAGACGAAAATTACACATACTATCCTTTCAAATTTAAATCATTACAACACCTTTTACAACATTTTTGTTTTGGTTAAATTAACCATGTTTTAATTGTATTTTTTATGCACGCACGACTATTTAATTTAAAAAAAAAATTAAAAAAACATTTATATTTGTTCTTTCTCAAAACCTATTATACGGCGCGAAGACGTTATCATAAAAGAAGAGGTCGCAATCATCGAGGTTAAGGAAAAATTATAACTAGAGTTAAAAATCTTGTCAGACGTTTACTTCGATCAGACGTAGGAGGTTTAGCGTTAGATTATTTGCAAAAACAACGTAATGTATAGATTGTGAATATGTAGAAAAAAAAGAATTTATGAAAGACAAGGAAAAGGAAGAGTTTATTTACCTCCGTTAAAAGGAGCCGGTAGAAGGAAACGAATACGCGGTAAATTTCTTTCGATATTAGGTGCTTTATTGAGAGGTAGTTTACTATCTTCTATAATACGTTAAAAAAAAAACACGTTCAAAAAAAAAATTATTTTTAAAATGCGTAAAAGACTAAGAGGAAAAAGACATTAAAGACGTTTAAAAAGACGTTACAAAAAACGAAACAAAACGAAAATTTTAGGAGCAATAGGTGCAATTGCTTCAAGACTTTTACCAAGACTTTTACCTATAGTAGGAAGAGCCGCTTTGGGTGGTGCAGTTTCGGGAGGAATATTTTATGGAATCAATCAAATTAGAAAATAATAATTAAAAATTTTTTTGTATCACAACGGTATACATGCTCGTGTTTTAAATTAATTTTTTCGTAACTCTTATAACAATTAACAAAATTTTCCAAGCGTTTTAATAATACGACTAAACGTTTGTTATGTATATCAAATTTCCATATGATAAACGATTCAAAATTCGATTGTTTCTCGTTATAACCCGGAGTATCAACAACAATAATATAAAAATATTTTTTTTGTATACACGTTAATAAAAAACAAAAATCATGAAGTTCTTTTAAATTTGTAAAGTTTGTTATTTCTCCAATACAATCTAACTTGTCCATCATTTCCTCGATTGATTTATATATATATATATATTTTTTAACTCTTTTTAACTCTTCTCTACATTTCGTCTTCATTTCTTTCAGGTACATATTCATTTATTTTGATTATAATCTGAGAAAGAATAAAATGAATAATTCCAATAATAAACGCAAAAATAAGAAATCGGTTAGAAAAAAAACACAACCACTTCAAAAAATATTAAATACAAAACATTTAAAAAAAAAAACATTTAATAAACTTACAGCTACAGGTTTTACAAAAAGTTTACGTTTTACTTTGTTTTTTTAAATTTCAGATTTTTTTTCAACTTTTGCCATTTTTGTACAACTTTTTATCAATTTAATTTGACAAAATGCTTCTTATATATATTTTTTTTGTAACGCTGGTTTACCTTTAAACAAAAGAAACAATCTGATTTTTAAAAGATTATAAATGATCATGACGCAGTTTATGACGAGGTTCATGACGAGGTTCATGACGCGGTCGGGACGTTCGGTCGGGGACGCGGTCGGGACGGGACGGTCGGGACGAATCCCAACTTGATTTTGAGTAATAGGTATATCATCAAGAGAAAATCAAACTGTAGAACTTCAGCATGTTTTAACATTACATAACATGAAGTCTAGGTACGTACGATATAGGTTTCACGTTTGCTCACGTTTTCTTATAAAGCAAAGGTGAGACTCGTCACTACCTCGGATGCAATGGTTGCCAAGAGTATCGTGTCAAACAGGCTCGAAAGCGCACTATTAAGTCCAGTATTATTATAAAGAGATTATATAAAAAATTAGATTCTAATCAGCTTTCAGACGCTAGGGTTTATCTAAGAAAGATTTCTATTTTTATTCTATCTGTCGACAACTCCGATTTTATAAATTTTGATGCTGATACATTAAGTTTACATTATTTATTTTACATTATATATTTACATTCATTATTACATTATTTTATAAACTTTGATGCTGATACATAAGTTGAACTCAATTCTTGAGGATTACATTCCTCCTGAATGCGTACCATCATTTCAGCTAATGGTTTCTGAATCACCTGTTCCAAATTTTTTGCGATTGTCTTATGCCAAAGTTTTTAAAATTCTTGCTGCTGATAGCTCCTTAGATTCATTAATTCCATTGCGATTTACTGATGAAATTGTTTGTATATGTGAACAATTTTTATCAAATCAGGGTGTTTGTGAACTTGTTGTTAAATTTTGTTATTTATTGCGTTGTTTTTCTCCAGAGCTAGCAAGACTCCAACTTCAACAATACACCTTCTGGTGATATTTTGTTATTAATACAATATTGTTGCAACTTTGTAAAAAAAAATTATTTTAGTGATGTTCAACCAAAAAATGCAGAAGTCATTGAAGGTACTTATAATCCACCACGATATGGTAGAGCATATTATTTTGAAAAACATGGGTGCCAAATAAGGAAAATGCGATTGTTTTCTGCAGATAAAAGCTTTAATAGTAAATGTTTGATGATATTCTATCAGAAATTTGCAATAAAAAGTTTCCACAAGTATCAAAAAAAGGTTTATCTTTTCTTTTTTATGGTTTTGCCCTATGCATGGCCATTGCTATGGTTCCATATTATTCCAGGATCTGAGGGAAGGAAAGACCCGCATGCTTCATTGTATACGCACCTTGAAATTGCTCCGGAAAATGTTGTTTATGACTTTGCTTGCAGCTTGTCAGAGTTTTGTCATAACCGTGAATCTGGATATTTTAGAAATACCTCTTTTTTTCATGATGTATTTCATGGCTATACGCAGAAATGTGCAGATGTCTTTCGGTGTAACCGTTTGGATAGTTTTTATCCAATAAATTTATCTATCTGCGAACAATTTAATAGCTTTTTACAAAATATCAAATCTTCTGCTAAATTAATGACACAAACTCATTTTTGTTTTAATCTTCAATTTTTTATATATATTTGGAATCAGCGGCAAAAAAAATTATTTGAAAAAAGAGTTATTGTATCGAAATATACTAAATATTGACTAAAGTGGAACGTAATGAAAAGTATAAAACTTGCTGAAGTCATTTTTAAAAATCAGGTGCCATTATGGTTGACTTAAAAAAATTTGCTGTAATCAATATGTTTAATATAAACTGTAATCAAGATGTTACAGGAAAACTATTTATTATTGATATTTTAGTTAAAAAAAAATTTCTTTTTATTTCATTCTTTATTTATAAAGAATTGTTTGCTGACTGACTGTCTGTTTCAGTTCATTTCATTAGTGGAAAACTAATAAATTTTCTTTACTAATATGTTAATGCTGTTGTTTTAGGAACATTACCTATTATTAAAATCTTTATATTTTTCATATTATATATATTTTTAAAAATTTTATAATATTTTGTTCTAAGTTTTATGTAACATGTAAAAACCTAGCCAAACTTTGAAAATGAATATGTTTTGAATAATACAAGTTACCGATTTTATTTTTCAGTCTAAAATCAATGGCTTTTTTTTTTAATCGCTTACGAAGTGCCTTTTGATCATTCGAGTTTTTAGACTTATATTTAGTTTTTAATTTATTTATTTTAATATTTAGTTTGTATAACTTAAACCGCAAAGTCCTAATATTTACTTGTAAATTTTATATATCAGTACCAGCGTTTCTTGTGAATTAATATTGCGTCTTGGCCGAATCGATTTTTTACTATGAAGTCATAACTCCTATATGCATAATAACAAACTTTAAATATTTTAAATAATGAAGGAAAAGGAATATAAAAAAATCTAAAACACAAAGTTTACTTTGAACTAAGTTCTAATTACGTTTGACGGTATATAATTTACGAAGTTACATTCAGTTATCCCACATTAACTTAAAAACCAAATAACCAAATAAATTTTATTATAACATAATACGGAGATAAGAAGGCATAAGGGAGAATCCATATGGTACGTAGGCAGTAAAACCACAATCTACATACTTTATGAATCTATGTACTTTAAGCATCTACAATATAATTGCTAGAAGTCCATGTTCAATGTTCAATGCCGTTAGTTACTATTGTTCGATATAGTATGGAGTCTGTATTCTGTAAAATACTCAAATGCAAACAGTTTTGAAACTTTTGAAATTACACGAGGCAAGCTTTTATATTTAATAAGGAGATTAAGCTGTATTTATTTTTAAAACGTTTGTATCAGATTTGTTGTGTGTTGATGCCCTAACGATTTTTTATTTTTGTTTACTATTTGTTTTATTTATTGTCTTTGGTTTCACGCAAACTTTTATGGCTTTTCAATAAATATTTTATTTAATGTAACTAACTAAATGAATTTTGTTCATAAATATAAATTTGATATTGTATGTTTGTTTATTTATTATTATTTTATGATATTGCAGTTTGTTTATTTGCAGCAAACATTTGCTTACATCTTTATTTATATTTATTTTGTTTAGTTATTTAGATGCTAAAAATACTAGCAGTAAGCATTTCCTACCATTTCTATTTATAATTTGTTTATTTATTTAGACTTAAATTAAAAGAAAATTTTCCAGAGTTGTGATAAATCATAATTCAGTTGTTAAACAGATGAAATTGTAGAGGTTTCTATCATGTATATATATATATATATATATATATATATATATATATATATATATATATATATATATATATATAAATATATATATATATATATATATATATATATATATATATATATATATATATAAAATTTGAAACTGCGTTTGATTTTGTTTACTTAAAGAATCATATTAAGATAAATAATCATCGTTAAAATTACATTATAATTATTATTATTAGTTTAGCAATTTATATATAACATTTTTATTAGAAATTAAGTAGAAAGGATCACTCCTTTTATTTTTGTAAATCATTTACATTTTGTTTGTTTTAGATTTTCTTTTGGCTTTATTTTTTTCTAGCAGTTTAGTTTTTATTGAGCATATCTTCTATTTTTTAGAAGGAAGATAGAGGTATGGATGAGGTCTATTTATTTTTTATGCAACAAAAAAGTTATACTAATGCTATTTCAATAAAATTGTTTATTACTACCATGAAAAATCTGTGATGCTATTAACTGTTTTTGCTCTTTTTTAGAAAATTTAAAAAAATAAATTAAAATTTCGTGCCAACACTGACATGTTATTTTTGTTTGCACAATTCAAGTTATATGTTTATTGTTTGCATTGTTTTTATGATAATTATGAGATATATATATATATATATATATATATATATATATATATATATATATATATATATATATATATATATATATATATATATATATATATATATATATATATATATATATATATATATATATATATACTATTTATCAATATAATGTCATGGATAATGATGATGAAGGTGGTGATGATAACTGATTTGTATAACTACTTGCCTAATATAATTTAAATACTTGTTTGTTGAATGTATGATTTTCTTACAAAGAAAGACTTTTTTGACTGAAGTTAATTTTTAGAGTTTATTATATCGAAAATGAAATAGTTTATATTATATTAATAATTCATGGTTAATAAAATAATTTTGTTAATCATGAGCTTAATTATTAATTATCTAATTATTGTTTATTTATTTTAATAAATAAATGGTTCTAGTTTTAACTCATTGATTATTATCTTATAATGAATGATTTAAAACCATATTTATACAGATTTGAATTTTAAGTCGTCCTTTAAGAACTTTTTTACTTTTCTGGTGAAAGTCATTTAAAATGTGATGATAAGATTATGAAATTTTATTATATATATATATATATATATATATATATATATATATATATATATATATATATATATATATATATATATATATATATATATATATATATATATATATATATATATATATATATGTATATATATATATATATATATATATATATATATATATATATATATATATATATATATATATATATATATATAATATCGCATACTTTGGTTAGCGCTGTGATGCTATACTGATTTAGAGACATACATACATTGACTGATTTAAGGCGCACTTGCTTGTGAGTTAATAACACAAATCCAATATCTTTTAAGTTGTTGTTCATTGCAAAAAAGTTTTAAAGATTTTATTTTAAAACATCTAAAAATTGAATCACGAGAAGAAGTGGTTATAACCGGACAGATAAAGATTGAAGCACGAGAAGAAGTGGTAGTAGGTGACTCGAAAAAGATTGAATCACGAGAAGAAGTGGTAGTAGGTGAATCAAAAAAGATTGAAACGCGTGGAGGAGTGCTTTTAAAAATTCCATTAGTTATTTGTTGCATAGCAAAAGGTATTAGTAAAAACAGATGCAAAATACTTTGATTTAATTTTAACGTTTTTAAATCTTATTATCTTATCATAAATCAATATGCAACATAATAACTAAATTCCATGTTTTGCATACACATAGATATGCATATGTAAATCCATTGAATACTTTTTTGTCTGAATAATGTTATAGTTAATTTTGTCTATTTTATGTTTGTGTTACATAACTATATTTTTTAAATTTTTACACAAATATTTATTTCAAACTCCAATCCTTGAAGAGTTTTAATCAAATGAGTTTCTCAGGTGAAGTTTAAATACTATAGTATAAATATAATTTACAAAACAGGCATAAACAAAAACAGGCTAAAGGAATACCGCTACCTAAAAGGCTTTATAAAAAACAAATTGGGTAATCAAATTTTGAAATTTTCTGCTTTACTCTACACGGTTTTTCAAAGTAAGCTTACGACTTATTGTTTGTTTTTTTTAATTTTTGACTTAGGGGGTGTTACTAAAACATTTATAACTTATGAAATATTAGAGATAATTTTGTTTTGTAAAAGGAATAAAAACAACAATAAAATGTTTTATGAAACGCCATTTAATACAATAGTAAAAAAAACTTCTTTTCATTTATAAAAAGCGCAACAAACGATGAACTTGGTTAAATTTTAGTAATTTGTTGTTACTTTTTATCAAAAAAAAAATCAGAAAAATATATTTCTGATAGTTATTATCAAATACACTTATTGTTTAACTATTATTAAAATAAAAAAATCTTACTTAATTGTTGAAGGTAAATTAATACAGCCTTTATTAAAGTCTGCAAGCAAACCGCATTAATTGCAAAATTGTGAAAAATGTTGTTAAAGGGGGATTAGCTGTTAAATGAGCACGTTTTTAAATCCAGAAGTTCTTGTTTTAGAAAATAATTCACTAAGTTTATAAATTCAGTGCATTATAAAATAAAACCAGATTTCAAGTATAAAATATTTAGTCTTAACATTTTAAGCTAAAGCTATTAAAAAACTTGAGCAATTCTTTTCTATGCATACAGTTTTAATAATATGGTGTTAGGTTGTTAATAAATAAAGATTTTAATAAAATAATTCATGACCAAAACTGAGTTAAAGTTTTTGAATTAACCTCGCATTTGGTTATAGAATTATTTTATTGCACTTGAATCAATCTTTTTGTAAAAAGTAAACGTTTCCTTACATATACAAATAGCTAATTTTTAAAAAAGCTTTTTAAAAAAGATTTATGGATTGGAAATTTTTTTTGACCAAAATACCCGATCCATAAATTGACGAAAGCCGTGTATTGTTAGCGTTAAAAAGTATCACGTTGGAAGCCTAGATGTAATTCAATTTACTTAGTTGTTTAGGGTAAATCTATATTAAGCACGTCACGCTAAATTTATATAGAATATTATTGGCTCTTTGGCGCAGATATTTAAACGGCAATCTAACGCTTTACAGTAGATCAAAGATTTTTCGTTTTTCAGTTAAAATATATAATTCGCTTTCATTGTTGATCGAAAAAAATATTCGCACTTATAAGAAAGTGAACTCCTGCCACTGTTTTAAAACAAAAATGCTTAAAAAAAGTTTTGAAAAAGGTTGTTTTGAAACCTTTTTGTATGCAAAATATAACAATTATAATGCATTTTAGCAAAAAAAAAAAACAACCCACAGAAACTTTGGATTGTTGCACTTTCACTGACAAACTAAATATCGAAAAACCCAGAAATAAAAATTCAAACAAATAAAATGCTATATTTCAAATATTTTATTACACAGAAGATTTGTTCATAATAAATTCATTCACGCAAGTCTTCTTTCATTTTCGTATTGCATTCAACAACGATAGCTCATAATTTCTCACCCTGATGAACGTTTTTAACAGACACAACAAACAATGGCTGCTTTAGGTTTTTACGCTATATTTTTTTTCTGATGTAACACTAAGCGAGATCTGCATATTAAAGTATGTAAAAAATGATTGATGAGCAGTACGGCAACTCATAAAAGTGGTTCTTCCGGCAAAACCGATTCTGTTATAAAATTTTGTTCCAGCTTGTGTTCCTGCCGAGTCTGGGTGCGGATTTACGACACTTTCGTAAGTGAAAAATTTTTGCTTAAGTTCAAAGTATATATATATATATATATATATATATATATATATATATATATATATATATATATATATATATATATATATATATATATATATATATATATATATATATATATATATATATATATATATATATATATATATATATATATATATATATATATATATATATATATATATATATATATATATATATATATATGTATTTATACATACATACATATATATATATATATATATATATATATATATATATATATATATATGTATTTATACATACATACATATATATATATATATATATATATATATATATATATATATATATATATATATATATATATATATGTATATATATATATATATATATATATATATATATATATGTATATATATATATATATATGTATATATATATATATATATATATATGTATATATATATATATATATATATATGTACCCAGTAAGAAAAAGACGTCAAGCCGTAGTTGTAATTTGGTTGTATTTTGGTCGCGACGCAAGTAAACTAAATTCCAACGATGTTCCAACGTCGGCATAACGGTGTTGTTCAACGCTTTCTATCAAACGTTGGAACAGCGTCGGAAAAACGTTCATCTAAAGTCTTGAATGTTAACATTAAAACGACGTTGGAATAACGTTGGTTGTTTAACCGTTAGTCCGATTAACGTTGGAACGACTTTGGAACATATGACATATTTGTCATATGTTCAAATTAATCATATTTCTGAAAAGTCTCATGACTTTTAACAAAATCAGATGGTAAAAAACCATCTGATTTTGTTAAAAACAGAAAGTCTAGACCACAGGTGGAGTTTTAAAAAATAAAAGACTATACAGTTAATTTCTTTTGTATACTGGTCTCTATGCACTGAAGATACAAATTAAATTAGCAGAATCAATGCATTGGTTATGCATTGATGTTATTAAATTTGTTTGGATGACTGGATTATTAAGGCTGTGAATTATTATGGTCCAACATTCATAACATACAATTTACATAACCTTATTCATTTTTTATAGTTTTCTGAATGATTGCTTCTTGATATGTCTGCCTTAGCATCAAATAGAAAGTTAGCGCAAGTTCTGGTATTTGTGGTATTTCTATTTGTTTATTCCGAATGTTTTTTATTTAGTTCTTAAAAATGCTTTTAATTGGATTTGCTTGTAACTTTATGTTTTTTCATATATATTTGTCTTTTAGTGTCAAAAAAGAATACGCGAATTATTTGAGATATGATTGAAATTTGCAAAGAAAGTAAAAATCAAACTAGTTTCATTTTATGTTATTGTATATAATTTTAAAATTTTGGAATAGAAGTGATGCAATGTTTATTTATTTTTAGTCTTTTAATTTCCGTATTCAATTATTTGCCCGGACTAATATAATAATCGTGTATAACCTAAATAAATAAGAAGAAATATAGCTTGACAGCGCAAAGTTATACAGTGTAAAATTGTCATTTATTATTTTTTGCAGTGTAGAAATAACATCAAAAATGATAGAAAAACGTTGGAGGGCGTTTTTCTTACGTTTGGCAACATTGTTAATATAACGTTGACCTATGTTTCATATATGCCAATATTCCAACGTGTAAAAAACGATAGAAAAGACGTTGGCTCAACGTCATTTTGGCTAAAATATAACGTTAGCCTTATAACGTCTTTTGTCTATCCTTATAACGTCTTTTGTCTTCAAATTTAACGTTGCTCTAACGTCTTTCCGACGTCATTTAGCTAAAATGTAACGTTGTCACCACGTCATTTTACATCGTTGTAACAACGTTTGTAAAATGACGTTTTTTCGGTGTTTCATTCATAACATCATGCCAACGTCTTTTCAACGATACGAAAGACGTTAGAACAACGTTTTTCCGACGTCATTTTTCTTATTGGATATATATATATATATATATATATATATATATATATATATATATATATATATATATATATATATATATATATATATATATATATATATATATATGTATATATATATATACATATATATATATATATATATATATATATATATATATATATATATATATATATATATATATATATATATATATATATATTATATATAACAAAAAACAATTTTAACCACCCGAGTTTAGCTCAAACAGTCACAATATTAAAAAAGTTTAATGTTTTATTTAAATATAATATACCTGTTTGCAATATAATTATTAAATTACCATAAAGATATATTGACTAGTTTAAAATTCAAGTTTAATTTAATTGAAATGGATGTTCAATTGATTCAAGAAATTGAATTACAAAATCAAAATTGGAGAACAGTTCAGCGCACTGTCCTTAATGATTTTTCAGATTTTGAATGTCGTCGAAAATTTCGATTACCATTGCATAAAATATCAGAAATTATTAACACTTTAAAAATTGATTTGTCTCCAAAAACAGATAAAAACAATCCCATTTCACCAGAAACAAAAGTTCTTGTTGCCCTTAGATTTCTAGCAACAGGAAGCTTTCAAAACACTATTGGTAAGAGCTATTAATATGTTTAAATTGATTTATGTGTTTGATATGTAAAACTGCATTAATATTGTTATACGAAATAATAATAATGAATAAGCTAATAAATAAGCTAATCTCATTTTTAATGTAGGTTTTTTAAGACACAAAAACCAAATATGATCTTTAAAATTAACGCAAATTTTATCACTAAGCGAGTTTATATATTTTGTATAAAACCATAAATGTTTAAAAATGTTTTGGTAAATATAAACATTTCAGAGGTTTCTACATCTGAATGAAACTTTTAAAATTTATTGTTATTTAAATTTAGGAGACACTTCTGCAATAAGCCAGACAAGCACCAGTAGAGTTATTCATCAGTTCTGTAAATTTTTTATTAAACACTACAGCTTTCTTTTAAAATGGTACAGTAGCCAAGAGGAAATGGTTGAAGTAAAAAGAAGATATTTTGAAGCTTGGGGAGTAAAGGGTCTTTTGGGTCTAATTGATGGTACAATGGTGCCTATCAAAGGAGCCACAGGAGCTGATGAGCCAGCTTTTATTTGCAGGTAAAAAATAGTTTACTGTAATCTATAAGTAGGAATGATACAAATAGATAGAATAATAGATAAATAATATGATTGAGGATCTCCTTCCAGCTATGGGCCTATAGCTCAGCTGCTGGGGGCAAAAAAAAAGGACCCCCATTTTTTTAGCTAAGGAGACCCACAGAAGTTTTGAGGATCTTCTTTTTTTTTTAGAGGGCATACATTTCTTTTTTTTTTCGGAATGAGCCAATTCGAATATCATGTGGTTGGGATTGGATTTGAAGTTATGCTTCAAATTCAACCCTAGACCATCCAACCACCAGATGCAAATATTTATTTTTTATTCATATTTATTTTCTGTAAGATTTAAAATGATCAGATGTAAAAAGTTTTAGTTTCAGAGTCTGTATTCTAACTCATAAAAAATCATTGATTTTACTAAGCTTAATGTCTTACTTTATTTTTTAGAACTCTGCTTTACTCTGCTATAAACTGCCAGTTTGTTGTTGATCCAGATGGACAGTTCCGAGATGCTGTTATCAAATTTCCAGGATCGTGTCACGATGCTTTTGTTTATTCAAATTCAACTTAGAAACAAACATTGGAGCTTGATCCAGCTTCAGGTTTTCTTTTCGGTGATTCAGGCTATGGATTATCACTTGTCATGGTTACTCCATTTAATCCTGCATTAAACCCTGAAGAAATATTGTTTAACAAAAGTATTCAGCTTGGTCATAATTTTTTTGTTATATTTTAATATTTGTTTTTAGGTGAAGATAAACAATTTTTGCCTTATTAAATAATAAATGAAATCAATTACAAATCAGTTATTAGTCGACAATAAGAAATAATTTACAAATATTGGTTATTTGAGTGCGCTTCAAGAGATAGCTGAAGCAATCTCTTGAAGGGCACTCGCAATCTTTTTAGATGAGTTCGCAAGATGTTCTGTTGATTCTGCAATGTGTCTAAAGGTCTCAGCAATACTTTCCAAAAGAGGTAGATTGTTTTGCATAGATGGATTTAGAGCAGACGCTATTTGCTGTCCGGATGCAACAATTTGTTCGCCAACCTTGGACATGTTGTTCATAAAATCATCTACATTTGACGGCGATAGTTTCCGTTTTTTAGAGGTCTTTATTGACTTGAGTTCAACATTCTAATTGTTTTTAAACTTGATGTTAAAAGCAAAGAAAAAAATATAAAAATTTCCATCATCTTTATATATTTAAATTCAGTTTTTATAGTCGTGTAAATTTGCGTAAGAAAAAAAATCATGCACTGGTGAAGAAGCATAAAAATGTCTTGGGTTTTTAGTAACTACATTATCATAGTAATAATAACAATAACAATAGTAACGATTAAAATTAGTGAATAAAAGTAATGATTATAAATAAAATAGTTTACTTTCTAGCATTAAAAAAAATAGTTTGATTTTTTAAAATGTTTTGAGCCAAACTCTACAATAACAATTTAATAAAGAACCATATACATTATATCAAACAAATGTTTGGAATGAACCTCTTTTGTTAAAATTGTCTCAGTAGATGTTTTATCTTGCTTTGTCAAAAACGGAAAAGAACTAGCTAATGCATCAGAAACTAACAGTTCTTCTGTAGTATTTATTGCATCGTGCAACACTGGTTGCAACGAAAATGTTGAAGAGTCTAAGGAAAATGTTGTAAGCAAATCGTTGGATGTTTTAGGACTTTGAAGAGTGTCAACACCTCCGGGTATTCCCTACAATAAAAAATTCCTGTTTATACACAAAGCAAAATTATGAGGGGCTATTGGGTAAAATGTGTTATAAATGTATTACCATGTATGAAACCTTTGGCATTTTGGACACCATTTCCTGATCGATGGAATTGAGCTCTTCCGTGCATTTCTCACCCCCACCAGTCTTGTTTTTACTAAATATGATACGTGCTGCTTTGCCTTTGCTGTCTGATTACTGATCAGACAACTTCTTTTAACATTGAAGAACTGTGCGATCTGGACCAACAAGGGAAACTTGATCCGCAATTTTGCTCCATACATCATCTTTTGTTAATTTTGAGATAGCTGAAAATAATGTTTATGTAATTTTAAATTCTTAAGCGATAAAAGCTTTGTTTTAATACTATATATTAAATCTTAACAAAAGATTATCTTTAATACAAGGAGAAATTTTTCCATCAAGCAATTGTTTTTTCTCATTATAGAGCTTAATCAAAACATTTAACTGTTCAATCGTCCAATTTTCAGCTCTTTTTTCGAACCTTTAATGTTTTCTGACACTAGAATAATAAATTTTGTCAAAATATAAGCTACATTTACATATCATTTAGCTACATTTTTACCATATCATTATACTAAAATAACATAAAATAACTATATACATAAATATATAATGGAGATATATTTATATATATTATACATATATTTTATATACATAAAACAAAATACTTACTTCTTAATAGTGAAATGTTATTTGTTTGATTTTAAAGAGCTTTATAGCTCTTTAAAATCAAACAAATAACATTTTATATACATATTATACTATATATAACTATATAGTATAATATGTATATAAAATAATAAACATATATAATTAATTTTATTATATTATTTTTTTTAATTTTATTTTTTCTTGTATATATATGTATATTATATATATATATATATATATATATATATATTATATATATATATATATATATATATATATATATATATATATATATATATATATATATATACACATATGTATATATACAACAAATAATAAAATTTAAAAAAATATTATAGTAAAAGTACCTAGCAAAAGGCAACCCGTAATACAAGTATTGGTTGGTCTGTTACATAATTAATTTTTAGTGGCTGTTTTCCACGATTTAATCTCGCAAAACCTTAACTAATACCCTTTTACAAAATCGCCTTCAGCTTAAAAAAATTAATACATCTGTAAAATTAACATAAAAATTATGAGAAGGTAAAATAATTTACCAACTACTACTTAACATTTACAATTACTACTTAACATTATTTAAGTAATTTACAAATGGCATAGGTCATAACAGTGTAAGGCAAAACCATTTTCATCGACCTTCCTAAGTTTAACACAATACGTTTTAAGTTACTGACACAAAATAATAACACTTGGTCATGCTTTAAATCGACGAAAGTGTCAACTAAATCCTTGTAATAATTTTTATAACACGAACCATTAAGATTAAAATGAAGTTAACTTATATTATACAGGAGTTATCAACTTTTTGGTATCCCCTTGATTAATTGTTCTTTAGAAAAGAAAATTGTTAACATAAAAATGTTAAATGCACACATTTAAATAAATTTATAAAAAAATAACAAAGTTTATTATAACTACGCAACTGAGTACAAATACCTTTCAAACAAAAAAAATTTAATTTACGATCAAAAATGGGTGTTACAAATTTTTTATTACATTAATGCATCATATGACAAACTAAAATAAAAATTATAAGAGATAAGTAGACAAAAATTTATAAACCAAGCTGACCCGACCCGGGTCTTGTTAAGTCTGTTCAACACAGACCCATTTTTATATTATTTGTTCGGCCTCTTTATTTCATTAAATTTTTAGTAAACGGTAATTTGCTACCATTTACTAAAAATTCCTTTTGTAACTCGAAATTTAATTTTCCTAAATATTTTGACTCTCATAAAGAGGTTCCTTCCCTCTTTTTGCTTCAATGGTGGCCAGGTGAATAAAATAAAATAATAAAATGTAAAACAATGATCTACTTATATAAGAATGTTTTCTTTCTTTCCTCAAAAGTGTTGCAAATACAGACTAAGCTGAATAATTAGTTAAACACTTAAATAAAACTTAAGTAACTCGATATTAATGCGCAAAACTACAATATTCTCCATATTTTTAAAGGTTTTTAGTTACGACCCCCCATTTACAAAGATCCCCTTAAAATACGTATAACAAATTATTAGGCATAAAATAGATAAAATATAAAATTAACTAATAGCATATATTTATATCTTTTTAACTGACAAAAATTTACAATAAAAAGAAATCAGGTTTTTTTATTTTATAAATCTTATATACGTCATAACGTAATTCTAAAATAAAAAAGTAATGAAATTATGATATCATAATTACGAAGAAAAAAAACCAACAGAAACCACAATTACCAAAAATCGATTTACCTATTTATAGTAACCTATTTTGAAATTGCAGTTAAAGATTTATGGAAAATGCAACTATAAAACCTGTTTCGAAGAATCAAAGCATTAACAATACTAAAAAAAAATCAAACTAAGATATAAATTGTTGTTTTGGCTTTTATAATTTTAACATATATATAACTATAAACAAATATGACTTTATGTAACACAAATAAACACATTTAACAACTATTGAATGATAGATATATTTACCAAAAACTATGAAAAAAAAAAAAATTATGATAAATAAAGTTATACATACAAAATGTGCTCACAACCTTCAGCAGTAAATTTTCGAAATGAAAATCTAAAGACTATAAATTAAGAACATTAAAAAATATAACAATATTTATGATTTTTTTACCTACTATACCTTGAATAAGATGTTTATCAATTTTGAAAAACAAACTATTAAATGCTATAGTTCTTGAAAATGCAGCATATAGTTGACCATGAGAGAAACACGGATTTTAAGATATTTTTTTGTCTATGTTTAAATTCGCGTTACGTAATATATAGACGATCCCTAAGAGAAAATACTTGAAACTAAAAAGATTTTATTTATTACAATATTTGAACATCCGAGGGACAATTTAACTAATTATATCTTGACATAGCAAATTATCAATTGCAGTATTAAAAAATACGCCAGAGCTTAGTAATTACAGAGTTTAATCAGAGCTCAGTATTTACAATAGTTTAATCAATTCTCCTTCTACAATTCTCAATACTAATTCTTATTTAAGTCTCATCTAAGAGAGAGAGAAAGTGTTTTAAAAACACCATGTTAGAAAAAGTAAAAAAGTCATGCAATAAATAACAGTAACTGGTTTTATTATACTACCAATAAACAAAATTATTTCTACCTTAACTAAAAGTTAATTTCCAGCATTTCTTAATTAATTTCCAGCTTCTCTCTAACTGTTGACAAATGATTAATATTGTAAATTTCAAATCATATTAAATTTACAAAATTAAAACCATGTTTCAACAGTAAGCAAAATAGTCAAGTGAAGACAAAGACAACTAAAAAAATAAATGAACCCAATTATGTTTAAGATTGCAAAAAAAAAATAATTATAATTTAAAAGTGAAACTGTTATTATTTGTTACTATAAATAGTTTAATTCATATTTGCTTTATTTTAAAGTGTCTAATGTAAAGTCAAATAATAGACATCAACACTGCTTGACACTTACTTATATGAATTCTGCCAAGTAAGTTTTTGGTTCATCAAGCAAAATTTCTTATATTTCAACGACAATTTATTTTATCACGCCTAGATTTATTTCTTTCATATGACAACAATTTCAAGTCACCTATAAACATTTACACTAATAACTTCTTCGAGCCTAATATTATACATCTGTTTCACTAAATATATATTACCAGTGATTATACTACTGTTACAACTGAATAAATAAACGTTTTATATTTTTACAACTGAAAAATATAAAACAAAATATATTGACATTATTTTAATTTAGCAAAGAATTTAGAACACAGTGCAAAGTTATTTGCATTGAGATCTAAATTCTTTGCTAATTAAGAAAGCCTTCAGGCACAATCTTAATGCACAAAAATAATAAATGCAGAATCTTGTATAAAAAATGAAGCTATGTCAGTCTAAAGTAATATAAATCTATGTATATATATTCAAATTTTTTCTATTCTTAATTTTTTCTTTGAGATAATATTCATATAGATTCAGAGAAATATAAAATATTCTGATATATAGGCACATTTATGTATATAAACTTACCTGTCAAAAATTACAGTCAGTTTTTCATGTTAAATACATAAGATATATATCTAATATAAAATTAAACAAAACATTAAACTTACTCAAATTAGTAAGAGTTCGACTGTCTAAATATTTCTATTTTTATAATCTTTTCTTTCACTTGATATGAACTCTTCCTCAAGTAACTTCGTCGTCCTTCAACCACTCGCAACTTTTCTTTTTAGTAAAAGTTAGTCACTAAATTGCTTGCGGGTTTATTTATTTTAAAAAAATTTTTTTGACGAATAAATTTTTTTTTAGATCGGCAAGATTGCTCGTAGGTTTGTATTTTGTTAACTTTTGTTAAGATTGCTTGTAGGTTTGTATTTTAGTTAAAATTTGTTAACCCCTTTCTGCATACTGTATCATATATGATACAGTTTATAAATTGTGTATCTCTGGTCAAACGCTCAGGAATTTTAAATGGGAATTAAGTTTATTTTAAGCGTGCAATATTTAAGTGAGTGTGGCCACCGTACTTGGAATGTTTTTTGCAAATTTTACTTTCAATTTTATTTCTCATATTATCAAAATGGCATCCGGCAGCAAATCAACTAATTATTGTAAGTACATCATTTTGTTAAGAAAGATTCCTTTCAATCATCAACCCACAAAAATTCCTAAAGTTTCTTATACCTATTGGTAGTCCTTTTGCGTTTTTATTTACCTAATTTCTTAAACTTTCATTCCTCAACAACTCTTTTTGTAAGTGTATCAGAAATGATACATCATGCATCTAAAGCAAAAAATTTTAATTTCATATTTTTGATTAATTGTTATTTCTTTTGTTAAAAGTCTTCCAAATAAACAAGAAGACCACAAATTTAAAGGTAACTACCAACAAAAAATGGACGAGTTATTGGATTGTCATACTTTTATCGGATTTTTCCAAAAGAGCTTTTTCAAGAAATTGCCTATCAGACAACGTTGTATTCCATGCAAACCAATCCTGAAAAACCAATTGCTGTAAAAGAGGAAGATATAATTAGTTTTGTTGCATGTGTTTTGTATATGTCTGTTGTCAAACTCCCAAGCACAAGAGATTATTGGTCGTCTTCCATTGGAATTGCTCATGTAGCTAATATTATGCCCGTCAACCGCTTTGAAAAATTAAAAAGCATTTTTCATTTTGCTGACAACAACTCTGCTGACAAAGACGATAAGCTTTTCAAGATACGCCCTCTCATAAACAAAATGAATGAACAGCTGAACAGTATTCCATTTGAAGAAAATTTGGCGGTTGATGAGCAGATTATTTCGTTCAAAGGGAGACATTTAATCAAACAATACAACCCTAAAAAACCACACAAATGGGGGTTTAAAGTTTTTGTTCTGAGTGGTGTCTCTGGCTTCAGCTATAATTTTGAAGTTTACTGTGGAGGAAGTGACAACATTTGCTTTGAGAATGAACCAGACCTTGGGGCAAGTAGTAACGTTGTCATGCGCTTAGCCCGAATCCTGCCCAATGACACTAATCATAAATTGTATATTGACAATTGGTTCAATAGCATTGGTTTAAATGTTTATATGTTCAAGAGGGTAATTCAAATGGTTGGAACTGCACGTAGGAACCGTGTTGGAAATTGCCCAGTCTTGTCAGATAAGGAAATGAAGCAAAGGGGTCGCATAGCATTTACAGAACATGTTGCCAAGGTTGACGGAGTTGATGTATCGGTAGTTTCCTGGTTTGACAACAAAGTTGTAACTTTGATGTCCAATTTTATTGGAAGTGAACCTTCAACTGAGGTGAGAAGATTTTCAAGAAAAGATATGTGTCATATCAACATTTCCTGTCCGGGAGTAGTCACTATCTACAAAAAGCACATGGGGGGAGTCGACTTGCTTGATTCTCTACTTGGCTATTACAGGAACAAGATTCGGTCAAAAAAGTGGTATCACAGGATCTTTTTCTACTTGATTGATATGTCCATAATCAATGCCTGGATTCTTTGGCAAAAGCGTAATCCGTCGACTCCACTTGTCAAATTCAAATTGGGGGTAGCAGATTTGTTGTCTAATTACCAGGTGTCGCGTAAACGAAAGCAGGTCGCCCATCACTTGCTGACATCACACAACGTGTTAACTCAAAAATTGCCATTACCCATGAAGCAATTCAGTCTGATCAAGTTGGACATTGGCCCATTTTCAATGAAAAGCGGGCTCGTTGCAAATATGACAAGTGCTTTGCCTTAACATATTTATTTTGTGAAAAGTGTGACACTGCTCTGTGTCTTAATAAAGACCGCAACTGTTTTAAAGCTTTCCATCAATAGATTTTTTATATGTAATGATATCTTTACTGAGTATATTTAACTACCAAGGTCATATTCCAAGATAAACTCTCTGTTTAGCAACAAACATTAGTTCATAATTTTTTCATAAAGTTCCACTACTGCATGATGTATCATATATGATACAATTAATCAACTAGCAATTAATTGACCTAAAAAATTTTTTTTTTATTTTTAATTTTTTTTTTGGATGTTAGCTTCTAGAATTATTAGTTTAGTTCGATAAAAAAAAGTTATGCAAAAAGGGGTTAAGACTAAAAAGTAGAAAATAAAAAATAAAGCAAAAAAATTTGCTAAAAACTATAATCTTTTTTGAACTAAATAGTAAAAAATAAACTTTTTGACTAAAATTTAATAGTTCAGTAAACTAAAGATAGACAGGTCTGCACAAGATTTATTTAGAAACATACCTGTCAATCTTTAGTTTACTGAACTATTAAATTTTAATCAAAAAGTTTATTTTTTACTTTATATATACACACGTTTTTATTTTATATATATGTACGTCGTTTATAAATGCGGAGTATTAAATGATATTACAAAATAGCGTCATACATCACGTTCCTATTTCTTCACTATCACGTTCTGATCACGCATTGGACTCGGATCCAATCTCTTTGACGCGTTTTATTGCGAAACCGTCACGTTCTGATCACGTTCTGATTCTGCGCAGTCCGTTTGGCATTCAAAAGCACATGTGCGCCCTCCCTTGCGGGGGGCGCGCATACGCACTCGCTGCTGAGTCCAGAGTACGCATGCGCATTAGGCACCTCTTTTTTACTGGTGCCCTCTTGAACGATTTTTATATTTTCACTTAGGGTCACGTGATCATTTTAACTAATCAGGGTGCGGATTCACAACATTTGCGTAACCGTTGCGTAGCTGAGCTAAAGTAACGAAAAACTTACGCAAATAATTTTTTTCGTAACCATTTGGTATTCACAAACTTTTCGCAGCATTTGCGTAAAGTTAGATTGCGCTTGAGTTGCGCAAAAACTTATGATTATAGTTTAAAATCATTTGTTATAATTAATACAACTCTAACTTTTCATATAATCTAAATATTAATAGCCGAATGAATATTTTTATTAGTGCGCATAGTTACGCATTGTTACGCCTATTGTTCGTTTTGTTAATTACGGTTCTGCATTATGTAAAAGACACTATTTCTTAGTTTTGAAGTTGTTTCTAGACTTTTCTAAGCGCAGTTATATATTCAATGCGGTCTTTCGAGTAAAATCAGCAAGCAAATTAGAGCTGATGCACTTATTTTCAAAAAGAATTAATGTTTATTTTTTATAATAAAAATTTAATTGTTAGTTTGTTGTTGCGTATTTCTATTTTTTCTAATTTTTATAGTCTGTTTTTATTTTTTAGAAGAAGTTAGAATTAACTTGTTTGGTAAAATAGTTTTTTAGTAAAATCTTTCTTTTTTAGTAAACTGTTTCATTTTGTCGTTAGTCTTTTTAGAACATTTTAAGCAAGTATTGTTTTATTTTTTAGAGCAGTTAAGAAAAGCTGATGGTTTTTTTAGTAAGTTCAATTCGTTTTGTTATTTATAGATAAAGATTGTTTTTTGCAAAAAGAATTATATACAAAATAAAGTTTTATTTATGTATTTAATATGAAAAATTATATAAAATAAGACTGTTATTTGTGTTTATGTAAGCTTATATTACATAAGTTTGCATTTTTTTTAGTCTATTTTATATTTCTCTATATCTATACTATATGTTTATTTTCTCTTAGCAAAAGTTATTCAGAATAGAAAAATAAAAAAAATTCTTCTGGGATTTGTCAAAGGAATGTTGTGTTATGCTTCATTTTAAGGTATCTAATTATGTATTTATTTTATATTTTTTGAACTAAATTGACTGGTAAAATAGTTTTATTAGTACGTTTCTTTTTTAAGAAAACTGTTTCAGTTTTGTCATTAGTCTTTTTAAAACATTTTAAGCAAGTATTTGCTTTATTTTTTAGGGCAGTTAAGACAAAATGATCGCTTTTTTAGTAAGTTTACTTCATTTTCTCATACATAGGCTAAGATTTTTTTATATAGAAAGAATAATGAGAATAAAATTTTATATTTAATATGAAAAGTTAATTAAAATAAGACTGTTATTTGTGTTCATGTAAGTTTATAAACATAAGTTTGCGTTTATTTCAGTCTATTTTATATTTCTCTTTATCTATATGTATATTTTCTCTAAGAAAAAATAATAAGGAATAGAAAAATTTAGAAAATTTGCTCTGGAATTTGTCAAAAGAGTGTTGTGTTATGCTTTATTTTAAGGTATCTAAATATATATTCATTAGAAATTTTTATTTAGTTTTTAAATGGTTTATTCTTTTTCACTACTTTAGATAAATATATACTGACTGACATAACTTCATTTTTATTAACAATGTCGTGCATTGTAGTCTGCATTCTTTGTTACATTAAAAATAATTGATGCTAATAAATGTAGGCAACTTTGCGAAACAAAATTTTATTTTTTTGGTGCAATTGAAAAGAGCTAAAGTGCTTCACTTCAAATCATTTGTTTAAATAAATAAATTAACACTTCAAATCATTTGTTTAAATAATTAAAAAAAAAGAACAACATTGTGAACAGAACTAATGCTGTTATTATATTTTTTTGCTTTATTAATTTTTTTTTGCTTTTTTTAGCAGCAGCACCAGCGCCAGCAGCACCAGCACGAATTCGATTAAGACCGATAGCAGAATCCTCCTCTGATAGTGATAGTGATGATGAACAAATGAAAAACGAAACAATTCGTTTACTAATTCATTTTAATTATTTTATTTATATATGTTTTATTTTATTTATTATATATTTAATGATTTAATATTTTATAGCAAAATATTAAAAAATTTATTATAGTACCATCAATCAAATGCAAAGGCTGCTGCCTGTGCTTTTACCCACTACGACCGCGTAGAGTATGCTGCCATAACAGATCTGGAATGGTGGGTGAATGTGCAGGCTGCTGCATTTGTTACAGTTGATTCGAGAAAACAGAGAGGCACAACGTGCCTATGCAATTTCATGATTAATAAATTGCATAGGTTGATTTTTTTATATTGTTAATAATATATATTTTTAATGTTGTATATAGTATATTTTTTATTGTGTTATTTTATTGTATATATTGAAAAAATATTTTTTTTTAAAAAAAAAGTTTTAATTTTTTTGAAAAAAAAACAAAAAAACAAAAAGTGAGTTTAATAAATATATAGATTATTTATCTGAACACGGCGAACAATTAAAAAAGCGTATAGAAAACAAATCGTTCAATAGTTATTTATTAGATAGCATTACAAAAGATAATAAGGGATTAAATGTTGAAAATATAAAAAAAGATTATTCGTATGATTCAGCGCAAGAAAAATTTTATAATTATAACAATGTGCGTTTTTTAAAAGAAATTTATTGTTTTTAAAAGAAATTTATCATATAGATATGTTGAAGTTCCAATTACTTGCAGAACACTTGTAGAAGCTTTTTTTTGGCAAGCGATACAAGTTTTACAAACATTATATAGTTATTTTATTATTGTCAATTACTTTGAACAAAGACCATTGGCTTGTGAAAAATCAATTAAAGAAATGATTAAGAAATTAAGATTTCTTGTTTTTATTGTAGACTCTCGGCTTTATTTAAATAAAGATAAAAATGATTGTCTACTAACACAGGAGAATTTTTCCACACAAAAAGGACTTAATAAAAAACCATAAACCAAATCTTATCAAAAAAGCATATGTATTCCACATTCATATACAAATGGGACTAAGTTGATATTTAAACTAATCTATCGGTGTCATATACATTGAAGACTCTGGGTTGAAAAACAGGACTGCTTGGTAAACCAATACGTATTGCAAGAGACAGGTTTATTACTAAAATTAATCAAAACACTGGATAGTTGGTATAGATAGATAGATGGAAACAATTAGATAGAATTAGATGCGTTGAAAATTTGGTGAGAAAGGAAGGACATCAACAACAAAGTCATAAGGAAGTAGATTTTCAAAACATTCTTGTTGACTTAAAATTAAAATGGACAAACCTCAGGAATTGAGTAATAATGCTACACTCAAATATACCATAGTCAAAAATTAACCCTACTATTCATAGAATCCTTCATCACTCATCTGAATTATTCTTTCTTAATAATGGATATGGCCCTGACATTTAATCAGTGAAAGGTCTAGAAGAAAACAATAAAGACATAAGAAACCATTTAAAAATTCTCTCTCGAAAGACATAAAATATAAAAGAACTTACAGCTGTGATGAGTCATTTTTCATAAAGATATTATCCTGATGTTTCAAACA
>NC_061167.1:2152774-2220274 GCF_022113875.1 Hydra vulgaris | reverse complement strand
AAGGTTTTACATGTAATCTAAAATTTTAATTAAAACTAACTGGTCAAGAGTCCTAAAAAGTACGGAAAGGTGTGAAAAAAAAAATTGTAATCTGAAACCTAAAAAAAAAAATTTAGTTACTCCAGAAGGTGACAAACAGAAAACCCACAAAATTTCGCCTAATCCGCTAATAGAAATGCTCGAATATTAAGATATAAACAAATATTAAATGATTTTTGTATTACGAAACGTACGCCAACTCTTAAACCACTGTAAAACTATCTTGCGGTTATCTAATTAAATCCACCAAATCCGTTAATAAAAACAGCTTAATTAATAGATTCAAAACCATCTGATTTTTGTATTATGATATGTGCGCAAACTGTACTCTAAAACCAATAAAACTCGGCCATGTGGTCTTCATATCGATTATAACAATTGCAAAGCGAGGGACGACAAGTAAGTTGTATCTACAAGTTTAATTATTGTAATCTTCATTTTAAAAATTAAACTTATTTTATAATTACCATGTTAATATGTTTAAAGTTATTATGTTTTTGACCCAAGAATTAACATTAAGATTATTTTTTAGAAATGAGCAGCCAAGATACAGAAAGTATTCTTTTAATTTTGTATTACATTAATTAATTAAAGAGATAAAAAGAGATGATACGTCAATAATACTGAGATATTTAGCTTATTATTTTATTTAGAAATTACATTAAGTTAATTTTGTATATCTTTAGGCGACGAAGAAGTTTCTGCATTTTTTCGAAGTAAGCCATATATATATACAATATATAGTAGCAGTTACATATGTTCTAAAAGTGGCGGAGCTGTACTTGATTTACGGTGAGAATAAAACGATGATTTAATTTAGCCGTTTTTAATTAAAATCAACCAAGATATGCCGCCCTCCCCTAACCCCGTAAATCAAGTACACCCCCCTAAAATTTTACTAAAATTAAAAAATATAATAATTAATTTTTAGAACTTTAAAAGGGTGGACCCAAAACTCAGTTTTTGTTTATTCCGCTATTTTGATTGATGTTTTTGTAAAGCAGTGAACCTTAAAAACGCGTATAAGCTTTATTTAAGGTGTTTAAGCTATAATTTTATAAAACGTGTTTAAGCTAAAATTGACTTTAAAGTCTTCTAACTACTAAACTTTTACGTAAAATGAAACTTTTTGTCATTTACTGAATGTGTTAAATTATAAAACTGTGCAACAGTTTTATAATTTAAGACAAATCTTATATGTTAAATTGAAAAAGTAAATATTTTGAAAATTAATTTTGTCTATATATATATTAGATGTTCAAGAGATCAGAGCCGAAGAGCTCTTGCCAAGTAAGCTAACTTTGCTTGAGAAAGATATGTTACAAAGATATATATTTCAATTTGTTAATTATAACTTTTTTTTAATGTTTAGCAGAAGTAATGGACAAGCTAAGTGAAGAATTTTGTTGTTGTTTTTTGTTTTTTTTTTGTGCAAATACATTTATGCTTTTTTAGTTTTTTTGAAGTTATTTAGCAACTGACTTTTGTCAGTTGTGACAGTTTGTCAGTCAGCAAGTGACTTTTGTAACTTTTAAATTTATTTTATTTAAAAAAATTAGAAGATTCTGTTGAGAATCTAAGTAAGCAATTTGTTATTGTTGTTGTAATGCTCTTTATTTTTTTTATTACATATTTATTTAACATAAAGTTATTCTATATTTGGCAAGTTAGTTCATTTTAATGTTTATAAGGTTTTTATTTTATTTAGAAAAATTAGAACATTCAATGGGTAAACAGAATTTGATTATATTACATTTGTGTATAATAGATAAAGATATAGCATTTTACTTTCAAAAAAAGGTGTATTCTATGGTCTTTTAGCTTTTTTGATACAATTTTTTGCATTTTTTTTTATAGGGCTTATATTTCAACAACTTAGTAAGTTACTATATTGTTCTTGTGGATTGTTTTTATTATTTTTATTTTTTATTTTTTTTGTCGCTTTTTTCTTTTTTGGTTTGTTTTGTGATTGTTATTTTTGCCTTTTGTTTTGTTCCAACTTTATTTATAGATTTCCTAAAGTTGACAAATATTCTGCATGTTAGTTTCTTTCCTAATGTTAATAATTTTTTTTATTCTATTTAGAAAATTTAGAAAATTCAATTGGTAAGCAAAGTACACTTATGTTTCTTTTTGTTTAATTTTAACCCACATTATTTGATGTTTGTGTGCGGTTTTATCACTCTAAAATAAACTGTTTAATTGATTAGTATATGTTAGTTTATATTCACTATAGCGTCATCTGCAGTACCGTCAAGTAATGTGTTTTGCATTCTTATGCAGTTTTAAGAGTGTTATGTGTGTTAAAACTTATAGATAGCATATCTTAATTTACAGATTACTTTATTTATTTGCTTTTTTGTCTCTACATTAGCACCTCAAGCAATAATATCAGGTAATCTGTTTAGCATACTTATGCAGTTTTATGGGTTTTATGTGTATTGAAACTTAATCATTATTGTTTTCATGCAATTACATAAATGTTTAACATGTGTTACTTTATACACTTTTTTTTTTTTTTTACCTTTACAATAGCATCAATATCATCTGCAGTACCATCAGGTAATGTGTTTTGCATACTTATGCAGTTTTATGAGTGTTATGTGTATTAAAATTAAACATTACTTTTTTCATGTTTGTTATCAATTACATAAATTTTTAAAATATGTTACTTTATACACTTTTTTTTTTTTTACTTACACAGTAGCATCAATATCATCTGCAGTACCATCAGGTAATGTGTTTTGCATACTTATGCAGTTTTATGGGTTTTATGTGTATTGAAACTTAAACATTGCTTTTTTCATATTTGTTATCAATTAGATAAATGTTTAAAATATGTTACTTAATACACTTTTTTTTTTTTTTTTACCTTCACAATAGCATCAATGCAGTGCCATCAGGTAATGTGTTTTGCATACTTATGCAGTTTTATGAGTGTTATGTGTATTAAAACTTAAAGATAGCATATGTTAATTTACAGATTACTTTATTTATTTATTTTTTTGTCTCTACATTAGCACCTCAAGAAATAATATCAGGTAATCTGTTTAGCATAATTATGCAGTTTTATGGGTTTTATGTGTATTGAAACTTAGGCATTACTGTTTTCATGCAATTACATAAATGTTTAACATATGTTACTTTATACACTTTTTTTTTTTTTTAACCTTTACAATAGCATCAATATCATCTGCAGTACCATCAGGTAATGTGTTTTGCATACTTAGGCAGTTTTATGAGTTTTATGTGTATTGAAACTTATGCAGTGTTATGGGTATTGAAGTTAAACATTACTTTTTTCATGTTTGTTATCAATTACATAAATGTTTAATATATGTGTTTGTTTATATACTTTTTTATATATTTCTGCAATAGCAACAGTATCAACTGCAGTACCACCAGGTAATGTGTTTTCCATACTTATGCAGTTTTTCCGTATTTATGCAGTGTTATGTGTATTGAAACTTAAACATTACTTTTTTCGTGTTTGTATGCAATTTCATAACTGTTTAATATATGTGTTTGTTTATATACTTTTTTATTTATTTCTGCAATAGCAACAGTATCAACTGCAGTACCACCAGGTAATGTGTTTTCCATACTTATGCAGTTTTTCCGTATTTATGCAGTGTTATGTGTATTGAAACCTAAACATTACTTTTTTCGTGTTCGTATGCAATTACATAACTGTTTAATATATGTGTTTGTTTATATACTTTTTTATTTATTTCTGCAATAGCAACAGTATCAACTGCAGTACCACCAGGTAATGTGTTTTCCATACTTATGCAGTTTTTCCGTATTTATGCAGTGTTATGTGTATTGAAACCTAAACATTACTTTTTTCGTGTTTGTATGCAATTACATAACTGTTTAATATATGTGTTTGTTTATATACTTTTTTATTTATTTCTGCAATAGCAACAGTATCAACTGCAGTACCACCAGGTAATGTGTTTTCCATACTTATGCAGTTTTTCCGTATTTATGCAGTGTTATGTGTATTGAAACCTAAACATTACTTTTTTCGTGTTTGTATGCAATTACATAACTGTTTAATATATGTGTTTGTTTATATACTTTTTTATTTATTTCTGCAATAGCAACAGTATCAACTGCAGTACCACCAGGTAATGTGTTTTCCATACTTATGCAGTTTTTCCGTATTTATGCAGTGTTATGTGTATTGAAACCTAAACATTACTTTTTCATGTTTGTATGCAATTACATAACTTTTTAATATATGTGTTAGTTCATATACTTTTTTATTTATTTCCATAATAGCAACAATATCTGCAGGACCATCAGGTAATCTGTTTTGCATACTTATGCAGTTTTGTGGGTGTTAAGTGTATTTGTGTAGGTATATATGAAATTTAAACATTGCATATTCTTATTTTTACATTACTTTATTTATTTATTTTTTTTTGTCATTACTTTTTTTTTTTTGAAGTCTAAATAGTTTTAGATAATATTTTTATTGGTTGTTTTGTGCAGTATTGTATTCAAATTTATTTCTTTTTTTGTTTATGTTTTTTAGCATCGCATCAAGATTTCCTGCAATATCGCTCCCAGCACCCAGGTCCAATATCTTCAAGAGCTTTTTACCGGTGGAGTCAATATGGGGGAGATGATCCCTCCTTTAGATGGAGGAGACAAGCCCCATATGACACGACTGGTAGAAGGAGGGGTGCTGGAAAGCGGTTTAACTCTTTTAATTTCTACCAGTAGCTTTTTTAAACTACTGGTAGAATTATCTTCTTTTTTATTTATAAAGAAAATTGACTTTTTAAAAAAATGTTTTTTTTAATTTCGCAATTTTTTATTAATTTAATTTATATACTTTTACTGTTTTATTTCTTTTGATTTTTAATTCTGTTTTTAAATCCTAAACTAACAAAGAACTCTTATGTTATAAAAGTTTTTAATAATTTGTCTATAAGTTTTTTTATTAACTTACATTTTAACATCTTTTTATCCTCATTTTTAATTTTAATAATACTAAATTTTCTTTTGTATTAACTTTTATTTGTTAAGTGTTATATAGTTTTTGAAAGATTGGGTAAATATATTTAAAGTTTTTCTTTTTCTATGATATCTGTTTAATATGTCTAATATATGCACTATACACATATTAATCTCTTTACATTATTCTCTTTAGATATATTATAAAATAGTATTTAAAATCAGTTGTCAGCCACATGTGGTCTATATGATGCAACATGTTTGCAATTGTTGGCATGTCATTTAAAAATATGTAACTAATTTTGCTTTTCAATATTACCATTAATATGACTTTTAAAATAATAAAAATTTTTATTTGTTTCAAAAAATACTGTTTTATTACTTACAATCTTTTGTTCACAAATTTTATTAGACGCTATACACATAGTTTCATAGGTTTAAACTGATAAATAGCACTTTATTGTTTTTGTTCATTTTAGATTAGTATAGCAATAAATTATTAAGATAAAGTTTTATCAAACATAAATAATTTCTCAATTATGTCAAGTAACTTAAGAGCTGAAAATAGAAGAAATCGTCAAAATGAAAGAAATGAGGCCAGACGAGAAGAAATTGATCGTTGCCAAAAAGAGAGAAATAAGGCCAGACGAGAAGCAATTAATCGTCGCCAAAATGAAAGAAATGAGGCTAGGCGAGAAGAAATTAATCGTCGCCAAAATGAAAGGAATGAGGCTAGACGTGAAGAAGTTAATCGTCGCCAAAATGAAAGGAATGAGGCTAGACGTGAAGAAGTTAATCGTCGACAAAATGAAAGGAATGAGGCTAGACGTGAAGAAGTTAATCGTCGACAAAATGAAAGGAATGAGGCTAGACGTGAAGAAGTTAATCGTCGCCAAAATGAAAGGAATGAGGCTAGACGTGAAGAAGTTAATCGTCGACAAAATGAAAGGAATGAGGCTAGACGTGAAGAAGTTAATCGTCGACAAAATGAAAGGAATGAGGCTAGACGTGAAGAAGTTAATCGTCGCCAAAATCAATGAGGCTAGACGTGAAGAAGTTAATCGTCGCCAAAATGAAAGGAATGAGGCTAGACGTAAAGAAGTTAATCGTCGCCAAAATGAAAGAAATGAGGCTCGACGAGTATTATTAAGGCGTGGAATGCATTGCATAGCAAGAAATAATGTTTTTAAAGAGAGTAATTACCTAGGAGAAATGAACCATAATTGTCAGTATTGTGGTGCTAAAAAATTTTTAAATGAAACACATTTTTTGTGCTGCCATTCAGGAAAGGTTGTCTTACCTCCACTTTCACCTTATCCACCGCTGATGGTTGATTTAATGACAGGCAACCATGTTGATCGTGCTTTGAATCAAAATTTTTTCAAGCATATACGAAATTATAATGCCTGTCTATCTTTTGCTTCATTCATTGCCACAATAGATCCTCCGTCAAATCGTGGTCCACCCTGTTTTTGAATTAGTGGGCAAATTATGCATCGTATTGGTAATCTAAGACATCAGCAAGGGGATCCACCTGCTTATTGTCAATTATATGTTTATGATCCTAATACTGCTTTAAACTTTCGAATGGAGCAAAATAATTGTTGCATACGTGAGTTAATGGAACTTTTGCAGACTATAATTAATCAAGAGAACCCATATGCGCTTGCATTTAAAAACACGGCAGAAGTTGAAGATGCAGAAATTCGTCAAGCTGCTATAGAAGGTCGACCGATTTCTGTTGTCAAAATGTCGTTGCTTGAGGGTTGTGATAGACGTCGATACAATCTTCCATCACATGAAGAGGTTGCCATTGTGTTTGTAGGAAATGATGGTGCTCCACCTCCATCTAGAGAAGTTGTTATTTATCCTCGAGGTCAACCCTTAAAAACAATTTCAAGTATGTCTGCAAATCTAGATCCAATGATATATCCAATATTTTTTCCAAGGGGTGATGCAGGATGGCATGATCAACTAGAGCACAATCCTGACCGAGCAACACGTGTTCGAAATCGTGTTACTTTATCTCAGTACTACAATTATAGGCTTTCTATTAGACAAACGTTCAGTCCTATATTTTATGGTAAGAAACTTTTTCAACAGTATGCTGTTGATGCATATGTCAAGATTGAAGGACAGCGCCTTGCTTTTATCAGAAATAACCAAAACAAACTTAGAAGTGAACAATACGATACATTACATGAGTATGTAAATAATGTTGCAAATAACCTTAATGTAAGACCGGGTCGTGTTGTTATACTACCATCCTCATTTGTTGGAAGTCCAAGAGCTTTAAAAGAAAATTTTGAAGATGCAATGGCAATTATAAAGAAATATGGTAAACCAGATCTTTTTATTACTTTTACCTGTAATTCAAAATGGAGAGAAATTACAGAAAATTTAAATCCAGGTGAGAGCGCAACTGACAGGCCTGATTTAGTTTGTCGCGTATTTAAGATGAAACTTAAATGCTTCTAAGGTGATATTTTTAAACATGGAGTCTTAGGCAAAGTTGTAAGTCATGTACAGGTTATTGAGTTTCAAAAACGTGGTTTGCCACATGTGCATATTTTATTACACTTTATAAACGATGATAAGCTAGAAACAGCAGAGGATATTGATAGTTTAATATCAGCTGAAATTCCAGATCAAACTGTTGATCCTGAACTTTTTGAAATTGTAAAAACATGTATGATTCATGGACCATGTGGGATTTTAAATCCCAATTCTCCTTGCATGAAAGATGGAGTTTGCACAAAAAAATTTCCTAAAGAGTTTAATCCTTGCACTGTTGCAATTTTCAATGGTTATCCTAACTACAGGCGTTTAGATAATGGTAGAGTAGTCATTATAAAAGGTAACCAAGTTGATAATCGATGGGTCGTACCCTATAACCCCTGGTTATCAAAAAAATACCAAGCCCACATTAATGTTGAAGCTTGCATGTCTATTAAGTCAGTGAAGTATTTATACAAATATGTCTATAAGGGGCATGATTGTGCGAATGTGGTAATTAATGAAAGTGTTGACCATGATGAAATTAACACATATTTAGACTGTCGCTTTGTTTCCGCCCCAGAGGCTCTTTGGCGAATATATGAGTATTCCATAAGTGATATGTCACATACTATTATCCGCCTTCAAATCCACCTTCCTGATAATCAGAGAGTATATTTTAACGAAGGAGAAGAACAAGTAGCTATAGATCGTGCAGCACAGCGTGACACTCACCTAACCGCTTGGTTTAAGTTAAATGCTGAAAATAATGAAGCACGTCAGTATTCTTATGTTGAAATTCCATATCACTTTGTTTTTGATAAAAATTGCATGTGGAAAGTAAGACAAAGAGGTAGTGATAAGGTGGTTGTTCGAATGTATAAAGTCAGTTTATTTTGCGAATTATTTTTTCTCAGGTTGTTACTTTTGCATGTAAAAGGTGCAAAGTCTTTTGAGGATTTGCGTACTGTTCATGGTACTGTTTTTAATACATTTCGTGAAGCATGTTATCATTTAGGTTTATTGCAAGAAGACATTGAGTGGAGAAATACATTAACTGAAGCTGCTGCAACTCGGATGCCTAAACAAATTAGGCTACTGTTTTGCATCATATTAACTTTATGTGAACCTGATGATTCTTAACACCTTTGGAATACATTTAAAAATTATATGGTTGAGGATTACATACACCATTCAATGCCAGTCGTACTTGCTGAGCAGGCAGCTCTTCGTCAAATAGAATCTATAATTAATCAGAGTGGTAAAACCTTAGCTGATTATAATTTGCCAGCTTTAGATCAGTTTTTAGATAATGTCTCAGAAAATGATGATGAAGATGTTCAGGTGTTTATTGATGAAGCAAACCGAGTTAGACCATTATTGAATGATAATCAACGTAATGTAGCTGATGCGATCCTTGCTGCACTAAGTGTGGAACCTACTAATGAAAATAAGCATTCAAGGTTGTTTTTTATGGATGGGCCTGCCGGTTGTGGTAAAACATTTACTTACAACTATTTAATTTCTGAAACACAGAGCAGGCATATTAGAACTGCAACAGCTGCATGGACAGGAATAGCTGCAACTCTTCTCAAAAATGGGTGCACAATGCATGGCTTATTCCAGTTGTGAAGCGAGGTCGACCAGCAGAAGTTATAGAATCATGTTTAAAATGTTCTGAACATTGGCAATATGTGCAAAGGTTCTCATTAACTGTAAACATGAGGGTTCAGATAGAAGAAGAGGAATTTTCTCAATGGCTTTTAAAGCTTGGAAGTGGAACATTACCTGTCAAGCCTGAAGATTCTTTGCGAGGGTGTATTGAAATACCTGAGCAGTGCTTTCTCAGTGATAATGAATCTATTGTGGAGAAGATTTTCGGTGGTGCAGAAGAAGCTGATTATGCAAAACGTGCTATTTTAACGCCAACAAATGTTGATTCATTGGCAATAAATGAAGAAGTGCTTCATCGTTTACCCGGTGATGTGAAACATATTTAAGTTCAGATAGCATTGATACTGATGATCTTAATGAAATTAATAACTTTCCAGTCGAGTTTTTAAATAGTTTGACTCCATCAGGTATGCCTGTTCATTGCCTAAAATTAAAAATTGATGCTGTTATAATGCTACTTAGAAATTTAGATCTCAAAGGTGAACTTTGTAATGGAACCCGTTTGATGGTGCGTGCATTACACAACAATTATATTGATGGTGAGGTTTTAACAGGTGTATCAGCTGGTAACAGGGTATTTGTTCCTCGAGTTCAATTAGCTCCATCAGATGCAAATTTACCTTTTACACTTAAACGCCGTCAGTTTCCAGTTAGGTTAGCATACTCAATAACCATAAATAAAAGTCAAGGTCAAACATTTGAAAAAGTTGGTGTTTATCTCAAAAAACCTTGCTTTTCACACGGCCAATTATATGTTGCATGTTCAAGAACAAGATCATTTAATAGTTTGTTTTTCAAAGTTGATAAACATCCATTACAAGGTATGTCATTTAATAAACACTACACAAATAATGTTGTCTTTACAAATGTTCTTAATTTATAATTTTGACAAGTATATTATGTGTTATATGTGTTTTTATTTTTTGTATGTTTTTTTTTTTTTTTTGCTATATGTGTATATAAATGTATGTGTTTATATGCGTTTATATATCTTTATTTATATTTATGTGCTTAAGTTTATACAAGTTTATATTAAGTTGTTTCCATGTGAAAAGTGGTGTTACTTGGCAACGTGTAGTGCAAGATTGTGATTCTTGCTAGCCAAGCGGTGTTACTAATTAGTGGTGTTACTTGGCACTTAATGCCAAGCGGTGTTACTAAATTGTGGTGTTACTTGGCAGCGTTTAGTGCCAAGCGGTGTTACAAGTGTTGAGCTAGGTTGTGTTGTCTAGCTTTTTTAATTATTCTGGTAACACATAATCTGAATATTTTGTGTTATGTGCAAATGTGTTATGTACAAATATTTGATGCTATGTGTATTCAGTAGCATAGGCAGGGTCTTTTGATGCTTCAGATAGCACTTTCAACCAAACTTAAGTGTATTCACGTTTATAGAATTAAAATACTTTGCAAAAAATTGATGTTTTTAAAGCTTAGGAACAAATGTTTAAAAAAAGTGTTTTTCCTAACCTGAATTTTTTTAGACATAACAAAGTTAAACTCTTCAACAGCTTCTAAATATATATCTGAAACAACAAAAATCCTGCCTACACTACTGGTGTTATTGTTTGTCATCCTGTAATGTTGTTGTGATGTTTTGTGTTGATAGACAGCTTGGCTTACCTTCACGTTGGTGTCTATCGTTAAAAATGATTATTGGGTAGCTTCATTACTGAAACTTACTCCTAATCGTTCACAAAAAGCCAAGAAATATTTTAAGAAAAAATGCCTAATTTTTTTGTGTCAGTAAGAATTTTTATCTTTAGCAATGCTGATAAAACTGAATTTTTTTAAAAAAAGAGTTATTCCAGCCTTCCAACCAAATATTAGAGACTTTTAAAAAAGCACTCTCACAAAGTAAGTGTCTAATATTTATTTAATATTACTAAATTTTGTTTCGTATTTTTCATTTCTCAAATGAATTAACATAAAACAAAAAAATGTGCATTCAGTGTTATCAATAATGATTTTATTTCATTTTCAGATAATGCTTTTATAATCAATTTAAAAGTCTTTCAAATCGTTAACCATTTTCTAAAGGCGAAGAAGAAGAATCATCAATCCTCATACCATTTAATAAAGCTATTTTAATAAAACGCAATACAAATTGTTGTAAATTAGTATTTGAATAATTTTCACGTTGTTACCTTATTTTGCAGTTTCCTATCACTTTGTATTGAATTAACTAAATCCAATATTACAGTTCCTTTTATCAAGTACTTCACATTTTTTGTTTTTGTTTTATGCAGAAAAACAGATCAAATTAATTTACTTGACTTGCCTAGCTACTTATTTTACAGGCCTAGCCACAGTGAGTGTGCATAAATCAACAGAGGATTTGGGTTTGGGCAGGTTGTCTTGAACTAAATGATTTACCTTCTTCATGTTAAGCTCTAAATATAAATATACGGAAAAGGTGCACATGTGATTTTTTTTTTTCTAGCTCATAATCTATTGTTCACTAAAAAATATTTGAGGGAGAAATAGAGATATGGTTAATGTGGAATAGAGTTTGTCCTTTTAAGTGAAAAACTATTTTATAATCTATCTATCTTCTATATAATAATGCCGAACTTAATACTAGTGTTAGTAGAAAGAGTCGCAGCACTTTTTTTAGAAGAAAACGTGTATGCAAATATCTAACGTATGTAATTAAGTAATGATAAAACATACTGAAACATTTTTCAAGTTTTATAGTTTGACTTTGACTTAAAAATTGCATTGCGTCAACCTCTCCTAAATTTTTGATCTACAGCAATTCTGTTAAAAACAATTTTTATATATTTTTAAAATTTCGATATTTGATGTGTCAGCATGGCCGAGTGGTTAGCGCGCTAAGCTTCTGAACGTAATAGTCGTGGTTCAAATTTACCACCAGCAATTTTTTTCTTTAAATTACAAAATATTTGTGAAGTTAAACAAGTTAAATGTTATACACTTTAACCGTATTTTTTTTTTAAATTTTATAAATTTTTTGGATTTCTAAAAACACCAATAAACGGGGCGAAAATTTGTTGCGTGTGTGTCACGATTTTGATACTGTTCTCACATAATTGGTCCTAATAAGCTACGGATAGTCTTAAAAAAAAGGTCCTAAAACCTAATAAAGGAAAAATTTGATAAAACCGTCCTGCTACTCTACATGGTATTGCAGTGGAGGCAGGGAAAAAAAAGCAATTAAAAGGTTTTTTGTTATATTTAATTTTTTGCTATAAATATAGCCAGATTAAAAAAAATGTATTGAAATTTTTTAGGGGCGGATTTGAAGCCTTGCACAGCGAATCTGATGACAGCGCACTTAACTTGTGAGCTATCAAAGTTATGCATGTAGTTAGGCGCTTCAACATTTTTTTAAAAATGTAAAATGAAAACAAAATAAATACCATAAGTAAGAGCTAAATAATAACGTTTAAAAATTACCAAACTTTTTGTTATATTATTATTAGTTTTTCAACTTTTAAACCACAAAATTTATAATTTATTTTTTTGCATGACTTTTGACGCTTTAAGCGACTAACGTTTTAAAGAATTGCATTACCGTTTCCGTATAATACAAAGGTAACTATAAAAGACCGTTCTTATTCAAAACTAAGCATATAATAATAATAATAAATATAGTAAATAGTAACTAATGAAAATGGCTAGGACGCGACCATAAACCATGGTCCATGGCTGGTCTAAATGTAGGAAGTAGTTTAGCTCAGAATTTAAAAAAAAAAAAAATAAATAAACGGGGTTTAATAAGCTATATACGTATGCGAAAAAAGTGCGTATGTTAAAGTTTTTTTTTGCTCTTTAAGCAAATTTTTTTGATGAATTTTTTTCCACCGTTTACTAAAAAATATTGAAGTAAATAAGGAACAAGTAAAGAAATGATTGGCGTGGAATAAATAAATATAGAAGTAGAAGAAAAGACCTGTATTTACCGATACGGACAGCTAGATTAAGAAAATAAGGGAAAAGGTTTGTGTGGAATAGAATTACAAAGACCCGTATTTTTACGGGTCAATCCAGCTAGTATATATATATATATATATATATATATATATGTATACATATTTATATATATATATATATATATATATATATATATATATATATATATATATATGTATATATATATATATATATATATATATATATATATATATATATATATATTTATATATATATATATATATATATATATATATATATATATATATATATATATATATATATATATTAATATTTGTATATTTATATATATATATATATGTGTGTATTTATATGTATATATATATACAAATATATATATATTTATTATCTATATTTATATATATGTATATATATATAACTTTATATATAAATATATATATATATATTGTATGTATATATCAAAAATCATCTGAAGACACAACAACTCTTGGGCGTTTTAAAGACTAGGGTGATATGCCATTGTTTTTGTTTTAGAACGAAAGTTTATTTTCCCGCAACTAAAATGGTAGCTGTTCGCGGCAAAGATTATGACGTATTTTCGACTGCGAGCTTCGTATTTAAGGCTTTTCTTCACCCTACTATAGGGAATGATTGGCATGTCGATTTGCTAATTATTTTCACGGTCACCTAGACCAACTTTACGAATTAAAAAAAAAACCAATATTGTTATTAAAACTTTGATAATTATTAGCCTTTAAATCGGGTTTTGTGCAAATAATTTATATTAATACCCGTTTAAACCTACGTGGACGATGTCATAACTGTTAACAATAATCAAAAAAATGATCTTTGGTAAATAAGTTAGCGTTTTTTTGAGTGATTTGAAAAAACTATGAAATCGTAGGGGTTGATTATATGAGGATATTCCTCCCGCTTTCATTTAACTAATCAACTAACCGACTAAAAATCACAAGCTCTTGACAATTTTTGTTAGTAATTATATGCCATATTTTGCGAAGATATTTATGTAAAGCCCACTCTTCCCAAAATTAATATATGGCTTTATAAAAAAAATGATTGTCAATAAGAATTTTTTTTTTTTAAATATAACTATTTATTCCTATATATAACTAAGCACTTAGCAAAGACTTACGAAAGTTTTAGATATTCTAAAATATGATTCAATTATATGTGTTAAATTTGCTGTTAACTAAAATGTTGTACTTTAAAATGAAAAAGAGATGGAACTTTTTTTGACAAAGCCAAACGAAATGGACTTCAATAAATCCAATATAGCTGTTACATGGAAAAAATGGAAACAAACTATGCAGTTGTATGTAAAAGCAGCAATGACAAATAAATCTGAGGAAGAAAATTACGCGACATTCTTATTTGTTATCGGTGAAAAAGGAAGAGAAATATTTAATACATGGACTTGAAACAAAACAGAAATTGACGACGGTAAAATCGATGACATCACAGTAAAAGATCTTTTTGAAATATTCGAAAAATACTGTTTACCGAAAAGAAATCTGGTTTTGGAACGAAGAAAGTTTTTCTCACGAAAACAAGACGTCAATGAATCACTTGATTTCTTTCTAACTGATTTAAAAAATCTGGCTCAAACATGCAAGATGTTAAATATGCATTTGAAAACATGCAAGATGGTCTGATATTATACAAAATAATTGACGGAATCAAATCAAGTAAAGTCCAAAATAACCTACTTAGAAAAGGAGCAGATTCAACTTTAACTAAAGCGACTGACATATGCAGAGCTGAAGAAGTTGCAAATGCAGAAATGAAACAAATTACATACGAAAAAGATATTGACGTGGTAAAAAAATTCATAAAACTAAGACAAGCAAATGCGTCAGTCGGACAAATACCAAAATGGAGAAAGTTCTCGAATAACGAAAACGAGTCAAAAGGCTAAGACCGTATTGAACCAGACAAACAAAACTGGAAACAAATCAATAATGGCTCAAATAAAAAATAACAACAAAGACGTTGCAAGAAATGCAACAGAAAACATGAAGCAAAAAACTGTCCTGCATTCGGTCAAACGTGCCGTAAATGTAATAAAATTAATCATTGGGCAACTTACTGCATCTCGAAAAACATTCACAAAAATTGCGCTGTAGAATACCATGTTGAATCTGTATCATCTGGTGAAATGAATGGTGAAAATGAAGCAAATTGTTAATTCCTATTAACAAAGTCTAATTAGTGTAAATAATTGTATTGTATATAAACTATTAACATGTTGCGTCAAAAGGAATGTTGTGGGCGCGTCGTATATATCATATTGTACATAACGTTTATACTGTTTATTATACCCTCGGGGGTATTTTGCAAATATATAAATATTGAGTAGAGATATTCAGAAGACAGTAAAAAAAAACAAATATATTTTATTAATACAAGCTATTTCGGCAATGAGTATCGTTATAAAGTTTGCGGATCTGGTTTCACAATTCGATGGTTCGGGTGATTTTTCAGAATGGATACAGAATTTGGAACTGGAAGCAAAACTTCAAAAAGTTAACGAGCTGCATGTGGTGCTCCCCTTATTTATTTCTGGTGGGGCGTTTGCCGTTTATCAAGGCCTAAGTGATGAGATAAAAAAAAACCACAATGAAGTGAAAACTGCACTGACTACTGCCTTCTCTGCTTCTCCGCTAACAACATACGAAGAGTTTGTAAATCGCCGTCTTAAAGAGAATGAGTCCGTTGACGTATATCTCGCAGAATTAACAAGACTGAGCAAACTAATATAACTAATATAAACTAATCTCACGTAAGCGAAAAGTGGATAAGGTGCGCATTTATTCTTGGATTTCCTGACGAAGCAAGAAAACAGCTGCAAACTGCATGCTCAATATCAACAATGTCGCTGTGCCAGATTGCTGAAAAATCCAGAAGTTTAATACTTATACGTCGCAAAGAATTGTGTTTTGTCAGTTGCGTGAATCCGGTTGCCATTAGTTCAAAACAGGTTCCTAAAGGAGGTAAAAAGATCATAAGGTGCAACCGTTGCGGTAATGATGGACATATCAGTCAAAATTGCAGCAAAGAGATTGAGAAGAAGAGGTGCTTTATGTGTGGAATGGACAATCACCTGGCCCAGTACTGCTATAAAAGGTGTACGAACTCTAAAAACGTGGAAGGGAAGCAAAAAGGTTGTTATGATAAATGGAAACTCAGTTGAAGTACAATACCAGACTGTTGTTAATCTTTCTATAAATGATACCACCATCAATTTGGAATGCCTGGTTGCCAACATTGTTCCCGAATATCAAATGTTACTTGGTATGGACGCAATACGACTGCTTGGAAGGTGTCCAAGTTGGGAGAGACGGTGAAACAATAAACTTTAATGTGGAGCAACTGACTATCGGCGCTACTGCAGTCTCTCAATGAAAAAGAAATGAAGTATCCACGCCTACTGTTCAAAAGCTGATTGGTAAAGACTTCGTAGCAGAATTCAAAAATGGCAGCGGGAGCGTGTCTTGGAAATGGCTGATGGAACCACCAACTTTAACAAACAAAATTCCAAACTATCACATCTCTGAAGACGTTTAATGTGAGTACGCAACGGAAATAAGTGAATGGATAGCACAGGGATGGCTGAAACCGTTTGAAGGGAAATGTAATGGCATCATTCCGTTGATGGCAGTAATTCAACGAAACAAATTAAAAGTACGTCCGGTGATGGACTACCGGGAGCTGAATCAATTTGTATCCAGTCATACTGCAGATGGCGATGTTTGCAGTACTAAACTTTGCAACTGGAGAAAGTTGGGAGAAAATCTTTAGATAAGCGATTTAAAAAAAAAAGTACCTACAGATTCGTGTCGACAAAGCATTATGGAAATATCAAGTTGTGGAATATGAAGGGCAACGATATTGTCTAACAAGATTGGGTTTTGGTTTAAATGCGGCGCCCAGAATAATGACAAAAATCTTAAAAAGGGTATTATCCTTAGACAAAATTGTTGAGTCTGGGACGAATTCATTTATTAGTGACATCATTGTCAATAATAACATAGTGTCAAGTTGTAGAGTTCAAGAACTCTTAAAAAAATAAGGCTTGGATTCTAAGCTGCCAGAAAAAATTGTTGGTGGGCGTGTGCTTGGATTGCGAGTGTACAAACAAAACAACCAAGTGCGTTGGAAACGTGACAACATACCCAAAGCTCCTGAAGGAAAAATGACGCGTCGTCAAATCTTTTCTTGGTGTGGACAGCTGACTGGACATTTTCCAATAGCAAATTGGTTGCGCCCTTCGTGCAGCTATCTAAAAAGGGTTTCAAGTAGTTGTAGATGGGACACTTTAGTTAACGATCGTGTTGTCAAATTAGTAAGCAGTTTAAATGAAAGACTTAAAAGTACTAAAGGAAGATCCCGTTCATGGGTCATGGAACGTAAAAAACACTTCTGAAGCAACAGTGTGGTGCGATGCAAGCAGTTTAGCTGTTGGCATAGTTCTGGAAGTGGCTGGGGAAATAGTAGAAGACAGCTTGTGGCTGAGAAAACAAGATGATGCGGCTCACATTAATCTCGCAGAGTTAGAAGCTGTGATAAAAGAAATCAATTTAGCATCAAAATGGGGATTCAAATGTGTTACCATAAAGTGTGACTCGGCTACTGTTGTTGGCTGGTTGAAATCCTTCATCATCGGTGACAAACCCATTCGAGTACACGGTCTTGGAGAACCACTTGTCCGTCGTCGGTTGTCGTTAATTGAAGACCTTGTGAAGGAGTATGGTATACAGTTAAAACTTTTCCTGGTTTAGTCAGCAGAAAATAAAGCCGATTCTCTTACGAGGGTACCACAGAATTGGCTGCATTCAAACCATTCTGCAGTGACAGCAATTCTTGTACCGCCTGATGTGAAGTCGCTTCATAATCTTTATCACTTTAAAGTAAATCAAACCCTTTATTTAATGAAACAGACATATCCGAAGGAGAAAGTTTGTAGAAAAGACATCGAATCAGTCGTAAAAAGTTGCGAAAGATGTTTATCGGTAAATCCTGTTCCAATCAGATGGGAAGAAGGAAATCTTGAAGGTGGAAAGAGCTGGTACCGTTTAGCTGTTGACGTTACCCACTATAAAGCAGAGAATTATTTGTTTATCATCGGCTGTGGCAAAAGAAGCAAGTTTGCAATTTGGAGGAAGCTACAAAACGAGAAAGAACCCACAGTGTGTTTCCATCTAGAAGAAATAATACGAGAAAGAGGACCTTGAAATATTTCGAGAAAGAGGACCGTGGCAAGTTCTTCTTGACAACAGCAAGACCTTTCGCTCAAAACTCGTTGGTGAATTATGCGCTGAATGGGGAGTGTCCATCCTGTTACATTTTCAGTTTGTTTGTTTCTTCTACTCTATTTATTTATCACATTTCATTTCATCAGCCCCGCCGTCAAGTACTTCTACTGCAACTGGTAAAATCCGATCTTGTCACTGTACATGTATGGCAGGAAAGCGCCCATCGTGTAGCCATGTTGCTGCAGCAATGTTTAGAATTAAAGCTGCTGTATGAATGGGCTTAACAAATCCGGTTTGCACAATGGCTTCAAATTAATGGTTTCCAAATTGAAAAGATGTTTTACCTGTTAAAATTAAAAATCTAGATTATAGCAAAGAAAGTTTTTCCTATCCTTGTAAAAAAAAAGACCATTTGTAGACAGTTTGTATGAAACCTCTTTATATAACCCCATTTGTAAACAGTTTGTATAAAAAATTTTATTAAATTTCTAACTATTCTAGTTAACTTTATCTTCAGGACGTTGCAAAAGCGTTAATAGAAATAACCCCTTCATTTTTATTCCATCATTTTAAATGCTATCCCTAAACTAGATATTGACTTATGTCTAGAAGTAGTAAACAACATTAGTATTTGCCAATCAAACCTAATTAGTGTTAATGACTTACTGGTAATGTCAAAAGATATATGATCATTGTAAAAAAATATAACACTTCATATGGCGCTTATAAATATTGAAGAAATTGAGCAATTGACCAAAGGACAAAATAAAAGCAAATACTGGTATGAATATATAAAAGGTGTTATAGCAGCTTCAAAAAGTTATTATGTTTAGACAAAATTGAACAAATTAAATAAAATTAATGAAGATATGTGGGAATTATTTGGCATAACATTTGTTAATTCAATCATACCTGCAATTAAGTATGGCAAGGAAATGGAACAGAATGCTGTTGACTATTTTTATCAAAAGTTTTAAAATCAATCATAAAGTTTTAAAATCAATCATAAAGGGCAATACATGTTTGTGGGTTGTTTTTAGGTAGAGATATACCCTTTATTGACAGAAGTCCTGATTCCTTTATTGACAATAGACCTGATCGTATTATTACTTATTTGTGTTGTTCACTCGCGTGTCTTGAAGTTAAATGCCAATTTTCTATAAATTACTTTTTTCCACTTGATCCGAGCGTAAGGTTTACATTTTTTTTTTTAAATGATGTTGGTATTTCTTTATTTTCAAAAATCATGCCTAATAAACGCAATGCCTTATGCAAATGGCTGTTACAAGGCACCATAATTTATATTTTACGGTTTGGACACCTCGTGGAAATTTTATTGAACATATAAATTTGACAAATAGCAAATAGGAAGATATCAAGTCTAAATTTATAGACTATTACTATAAATCTTATTTGTAAAGGTGTACCGAATATTTTTTCCTGGATATGCCAGATATTAAACTTTTATAAAGGTCTCTAAGTGTTAATAAAAAGAAAAAAAAAGTCTTGCCAGTGTAGAACAAATAGTTTTCAAGATCTTATTTTTAAAAATCAGGATGAAAACTGTATGACATGGGAAATGTGCTGACTAAGTAAAGAAAATTGTAATTAAAAAAAAAATTTGCCTGTAAAAACAATATTTCTTTATGCATTATTAATGCATATAACTATTTTTTCTTGATTTTATTTTTTAAATCTTGAACTCTATTTAATGTAGAATAGCAAGACTCGCTTTTTCTTCATTAACACTAGAAATTTATAAAAGTTTAATATCCAGCAAAATGATTCGGTATTATTATTTATTATTGTTATGTATTTATCCAATCCAAAAAAGTTTACAAGTTTATGCAATACAAATATACAATACATGGCTGGGGCAAGAAGAAGATTAATTTAGTTTTATTACCAAGCCCCTTCAAATAAATAATAAAAATACAAAAGCAAAGTAACACGTTAATTAAATGTTAGACAAAACGTTGCGTTAAAATAAAATAACTTTAAATAAAATGAAACGTGAAGTAAAAAATAAAACAAAAATACATTTTACGCTATGTTTTAATTAGTTATTTTTTTAAATAAATGCATTTTTCCTAACTAGTTTTATATTTATAAACCTTTTGAATTTAAATCATAAAATAACAGATAATACACGAATAATAAACAAAACAAACATCAAACATTTTTAAAAGCATTTTTATTAACTTAATGTGTCTTTTATATATGTTTTTTATTAAAGTTTATTATATTAAATAAAATAAAAATAACCTCAAAATTTACAAATTCACAAGCAGTATATATAGTATACAAATTTAAACTATATTTATAAAGAAATAAAGTAAATAGACAAACGTAATTATTCTTAGTCATAGGCTTCAAAAAAGTTTTAATTCGTTGTCATTTATTAAAAGCTTTAGCTTAAGTTTGTGTTTAAAATATTTAGTCGAAAAAAAAGTTTTGAACTCATTATTCAATAACGTGTTCCATAATTTTAGGACCTCTGTTTGCAATTGAAAATTTAGTAACAGAGCAATATGTTTTAGATTGAATATTACTGTTTTTCTGAAAATATTTTTGAATATAAGTGATTTATTTTTTCCAAAAATGAGTCAAATAAAAAAGGTGATTTTTTATATTAACTTTGAACATTAAAATGAGAATTGTATAGAGATTTAGTTGATATACGTTGAGAATAATAAATTTAATGAATATAGATTTAGTGTGTGAGAAACGATTAACGTTTCCAATAATACGTAAAGTATGCTTTTGTTTAATTAATAGTTTATTTATTTTAGTTGCATTAGTGCTACACCAGGCAACGTTTGCATTATTTAAGTAGCTATGAATAAATGAAAAATAAATGTATTTTAAACAGGTTTGAATTATTAACAGCATAGCTTTGTAAAGTAGACCAATAATTTTCGAAATTTTATTGTGAATTATATTTATGTGCTCCTTCAAACTCGTATTTTCATCAATAACAACACCAAAAAATAACACTTAACGCTCTCTTACTATACAAGAGTTGTTTACAATTAAATTTGGAAGATTTAATGGGATAAGTCTCTTTTCATGAAGACGATGGAAAAAAGTATATTTTATTTTTTTTATGTGTATGGATAATTTATTTGTTCTAAACAATTTGCTTAGTTTTGCAAGCTCTTTGTTCAGTGTTATCAAAATACAATAAGTTGGTGTTGTCTGCGAATAAGATTGAAATTAAGATACTTTGAAATTTATTGAAGTCATTTATATAAATGAGGAATAAAAGGCGCCCTAAAATTGATTCTTCTGGGACGCCGCATAAAATTGTTGCTAAATCCGTTTTACTATCATTAAGCGAGATATACTGTTTCCTGTTTGCTAGATAACTTTTAAACCAATCTGAACTATAGTTTAGGATACCATAATTTTTTAGTTTGTGTAGGAGAATATTATGAATTACCTTATTAAAAGCCTTACTTAGATCAATAAAGACGTCTAATGTAGATGTGTTTTCATCAAAATCTCTAAATATTTTGTATATTAGATGAATGATCAGTTGTTATTTAACTGATCATTGCATGATCAGTTAAATAGCCAGGTTTAAACCCAAATTGTTTATCGTAAAAAATATTTTTCATAGCTAATTAAGAGTAAAGTCTGTTATACATAACATGTTCAAAAATTATCTCTTTAGTAATGTTCCATGTTTATTGTGTACCGTTGTTTCTCTTTAATTTTTTAGAATAATAACTTTTTTAAACGTTTTAGATCAGATTCAAATAAGCGTTTATAACTTTTATTAGTAGTTTATTTACCAAAGATCTTTTTTTAAGGAATTTAACAATATAATCGTTGTTAAATTTTGCAAGATTCAAGTTTTCCCTTCGTTATCCATGGGTTTAAAAGCGTTTTTTATTTGACTAATTTAGTAATATTATGGAATACTTTATTATAATGGGTAAGAAATTTGGTTGTAAAAATCGGAGGCTTAATTGGCATTTTAATTTTTTATCGTCTCATTCTAGTTTACGTAATGTAAAAGATAATGGAAATATTTAATGGATGTATCGTTTATAATTCTTGTTGTAACTTTTTTTATAAGTATCAGACTGAATGCATTTATTTGTATTAGGGTTAGTGTCACCTACGAAATAAACACTTTTATTTAAACTCAATTTATTTTCAGTTATAAAATTAATATGATTTAAAATTTTGTTATAAACTCCTAATATTAATATAAAACATTAAAAATGAGTTATCATCCATTCCTTTGGTAATATCTTTTGAGTATGGGTTATAATATAATGAGGTAATATTTTTAATAAGTTCATTATCAATATAAAAATTAATATCAGGATCCGAATTGCGATTTAAAAGGATTGAATTTTTAATTATAAATGTTTTAATTTAAAGGTTTGACCAATCAGTTTCCTCAGCCATTTTAAATAGGAGTGATTGTAAGAACAAAAAATATAAAAATTTGAAGAATATAATTGATGACACTCGTGTTCCTAAATTTCTTAACAATTAATTTATCATATACTGCAACACAATATTTACCGTTGGTCCTGTGTAACTTTCTCTCTTCAAAAAGCTTTTTCCGTGTTACGATGTTTCTATTGAATATTCTTCGTTAATAAATATTCCGGAGCCTTTAAGTTTGTTCGCTTTTTTTAGTATTTTTATCTTATCTTTAAAGTCAAGTAATTTTATCACAATTGTTCTTGGCTTATTTAAATTAGGTTTACCTGTCTGATGAGCTCTTTCTATATTACTCCAGTTAAATTAACTTTATTTTTTGGTAAGTTTTGTATTTTTGTTAAAGAATCATCCCATCTTTCTAAATCGTTTTCCAAAAGTCCTTCAAAACGTAATTTTTTCCTTTTTTGTCGATCTTCAAGTTGTTGAATTTTAGTTTATCTCCATTTCCTAGATTAGAATTTAACAAAATCTTTGTCTCTGAATCGATAACCTTTTTATCATGGCAATCTTGTATAAATAATAACCTTTCTTCAATCTCTTTTTAAAATTTTTTATAAATTATCATTTTTTTCTTTGTCAAAATAAGTTCCACTTTTATGTTTTAAAAGTGCTCTGTGATGAGACCGTAAGGACTTCTTAGGGCACCAAAATCAACTTAAAAAAAAAAGTGACAACTATGTCAAAACAGTGGCGGATACATGGGGGGAGGAGGTAAAAAGTTTTTTACGTAATTCAACAAAATCATTTACTACAAAAGTTAAATCTGTTCTGAAAAGGCAGAGAAAGGAAAGGAATTGGAATTATTAAAGGAAAGGATGCAATTATTTGACTTTCAAGACAAGCACCTAGAGAAATTATTAAAGTACAAATTCTTAACAAAATTTTTTCCTGGATTTGAAATCCACGATCTGCCATGACTTCATCGCCACGCTCTAACATGTCCTAAATACCCACTGCCTTTTTTTATAAAATTATTCAAACATCCTCCACCATAACAATCAGATAAAAAAGTGATAAAACCTCTAGCCAAAATTCTAACAAGAAACTTAAAAATTTGTTTATAAGTAGACCAAATTAAGGCTTGTGCTTAGAGAGATTTGGGTTATTCAATAAAAACTTTAGCACAATCAATAATCACACAACACTTGTAATATTCTCTCGGTGTAGTTAAGGCCGTTTTAAATTATTATAGGGTCTGGATGATATTTTGCTGACCACAACATATTTTCATCAAATGATATGGTCTCGGAATTATGACAAAACATAAAAAACGAGTTCTTATATTTTGCCGTAGTTGTGAAAGCCTTTACATTAGTTAGCATTTATTTTGGCTTTATTTTTATTCTAAGTTGGCATTATATAGTTTATATTAAAGATATATTTTTTCTGCCACATGATCGTTTTAAAACGTAGATCGTAGAATATAAATAACAAGATCATATTAAATAACAACACATGATCATATTAAATACTAATAACAAAAATTTCTTCGGAACCCTATTTCATAAAAAGCATAACTTGAAAACTTTTTTTAAGTTATGCTTTATATGAAAGAAAGTTTTGATGAAATTTCTGTTATTAGTGGATCTGAGAAGATAATTATTATATATGCAAAACCATATCAAGAATAATATTTTCTATATAAGGTTGAAAAGTGCATTATTTGTTTCTTTAATATATTTTGGAAAGTCTGACTAATCAGTTTTGAAGGTAAGAAGTTTTTTTTATAAAAAGAAAAATAAAATACACCTTTAGCTGTGTGTTACTAAAAAATCTAAGATCAACAATAATAAGAAAGAATCTGAATCAGACTAAATAATAAAGGAAACCCATTAAACCAACAAAACAAAGACTTTTTTTTCTAATAGAATTTTTTCTTGTGTATACAACAATGCAAAAAAAAAAAGACTACTCATTTGTCTAAATTTCTTGTTCCAAATGTTTAATATTATACAAGAATTTTATAACAGAACCATCTGCACTGTCAATTTTAATTGGAAAAGCTGGTTCTAACAAATTTGCATTGAGTTAACATACGTCCCTGCATTTTCTAAAACGATCAATTTCTTTCTTTATGGTTGTTAGCCGAAAATGGCTACATTGCTTTTTGTTTATCGAAAAACGTTATACCTTTTGGTATTTCTTGCAAAATACCTTCTTTTCAACAAGGTAATCTGCTATTTTCTTTAACAGTGACTCGTAATTGTCTGGATGCAACATGATCAGTGAAAATGGTATGATAATATTGCCACTGTTTTGAATATAACTATTTTTGTGAGGTTTAAAAATTGATGATTCAATTTGACTTTTTGTGTTTTTGTTTTTAAGTTCCTCAGATACTTGAATTCTTACTATAGCCTTCAAAATAATGTTGTCGGAATGTCTCTTTGATATTGAATTACACATGTTTTTAATAAAGTTAAATTGTCTTTCTTCTTTCTCAGTATTGGCCGCATGCCCTGAATAACTCTCAGCTGGTCTAGAGTGTCTGTAAATAGGCAGTGTAATTATTTTTCATAGAGTTTCCTTTTAGTCAAAGTTTTAAGATTAGAACCAATGTTTTCTTTTAATAAGATTAAATGTTCAAATGTTTTTAAATAAAAATTAAGAATTCGTTCATTGTTTTGTTTAGATTTAGGTTTATAAATGTACTCCTGGATTTGACACATATTTAAAAATATTTGAGTCAAAGGATTATTTAGGTGATGATGTTGGCAATACACTGTTGCCTTTATAATTGCAGCTCGGTAATCTGCTGCTCGTCTAGATTTTTTTCGGTCAAATGCTGCTTTAATTACTTTTTTAAGTTGTTTACATTCTGGCTTTGAAAAATGAGAAGGTAGTTCTATAAACAGGTTTTTTAATATGGTTAAATTTGTCGTGGAGAGGTTCCATTAGAAGTTCATAATTTTGTAAACCATGATCCTTAAATAGCTATTCAGGTTCAAAGAAAAATAGGCTTGGTACTCTTTGTATACCGTGCATTTCTTTCACAAGCTTTTTATCTAAAACAGATTTTTTCATATCCATTTTAAAATTTATATTTCTTTGAAGTAGTTCATTAGTAAGTTTATTCTTTCTTAAGTTTGCATAGAGTTTGCTTATACAATTTTGGCTCTTTATCTCTTGACTGCTGTGAATATAGGACTTTCTTAGTATTCTGATCATATTTTGTTCCTCGCCAGTAACTAAGCTTTTGAAGAAATGGTATAATAAGTAAGAAGATAGCATTATATACAAGCTTTTGTAGAAAATTGTATAAAAGTGTTATTTGGTCTGCTTTAATTTTGTTGTCTGAAAAATTCAATAATTTCTTATTTTTTTAACTTTTTAACTTGTTTTTGGTTTAGTTGCTTTAAGTATATATTAAAGAAATTAACTTTTTTTATGTAGAGTATTAATCAAAGACGTTTTAGAATTACATCCTTCCCTCCTTGACTGGCTAGCACATGGTTTTTCACAGCTTGGCGGTAGTAGATAAATTGTATTATCGTTTTTATCAACCCGTTGGTTTTATCATTGGTAAATTATTAAATTTTATTAAACATAAAATATGGGTGTTGATTAGTTCATGTCATTTAATTCACATTTTTATATAGCATTTCAAAGAAATATTTAGTCCTTTGGAAAAAACATTGTCTTTCAATTCATGCGACCAAATATTATAATTAATTTTCTTGAATTTTTTATATCATGATTTCATATCCTTTGGATTTAAGAAAGAAAGTCAGAGATTTATTACAAGAAAAAGCTGTTTATAATTGCATCTATAAAAACTAGTCTTTGTTTTTTGGTTTTCTTTGATAATCAAGCATTTGTGGCAAAAAAATTAGAATGTCTATATCCAGATTTTGGACTTGTTAATTCTAAATCATTATTAAGCCATATTGTTTATCATTTATAAGAATCATGAGAGACATCTTTTCAAAAATTTGTTAAGTTAGGTTAAGTTATGAAAAAATTTTAAATGATTTTTTTGCCCTTTTTTACACAATCATTGTTTTTTTATTTTTTATTTTTTTAATACTAAAGATTATAGTATAGAATTAGAGGAAAAACTTGTTCATTTAGTGTTTTAATAAAAGCTATTACTGATTTTTCTTTGAATGTTATGAATTGTGAAACAGTGGCATGGAAATTTTTTTATTCTTGTGGTTTTCATTCTTAAAGTATGTCTTAAATTTCAAAAGAATATTTAATCGTACAATCTCTGCTTTTACTTTTTCTACTAAAGTTAATAACAAATTTTGATATTATCGATGTACTGTATATAACAAGACATATTTTAAATATAAGTTTTTTTAACTACACGATTTTGTTAGCAAGTAATGAATGACTTTTTATAGTTTGAGCATTTAAAGATTTTGTCTCTATACTTAGAAATATTGTTAACAGCACCTTTAAACATGCTTTGAACAAGCCTAAAAAATGAATTTCAAATTAATTTAATTTGGTTATTACTGTTCCTTTGCTATACCATCTGAGTACTGAGTTAAACACAATGTTTGATGATAAAACTTTAAAGTGGTTTAAAACACCTTTGTTTTAGTTTCTTCGTTCTAATCTTTAGTTTATTCTAAAAACAATCGCAGAAATTCAGTGCTCTTGTTATACTATTTAAAAGACCGCATCATATCTTTAAGTGCTTTTTATTTAACCAAAGACTTTATTTGATTTATTTGTTATTGCTAAACCAAAAGTTTTATTACCTGAGTTTGACCTGTAGAAAGTTAAGTTAAGTTTCACTTTACTGTCCGAATTTCAAAAATTAACTCCAGTCTAAAAATTATTGCCTTTAACTTTCTAAAAAATAATAAATCACTGAAAAAGAAAAAATTAGCGTAAATGTTATTAAAGCAGTGTTTGATATTAGGGAGTTTAAGTATATAAGTGTTACCTTGAGGTGAATACAAAAGAATTCCTCATAAATAAATAAATAATCTTAGGAAAGCTCCCTTTCTAACTCAGCGCACTCAAAACGTACGCTAGAATACTTTTTTCTTACTACTGCTCAAAAACGTACGCTACGTTAATAATTAATGATTTTTATTAATAATTAATTTTTATTAATAATTAATGATTTACATTGGTTTTGAGTGATTTGTTTTAATATTTGTAATTCTATGATAACGTTTGCGTTGTTTATTGTTTAAGTGTTTTTGTTATGGGTAATTATTGTTAATGTGTTTGTAGGCTATATGTGTAATTGTTAATGTATTTATACGTCATCGATAATACTTCTATCGTATGCTATAAACAAAACGTCTCTCGTGGCTCCCGAACCCGTCTTCTTTGAATTAGAATTTCTTTTATGATCGCTTTAATTGTTTATAGCACAGATTGTTATTAGAAATACGTTTAACTTAAAAAAAACTAATGAATAATAATAAATGAAACGCGCATTTGAAAGTTTTTTATGCCTAACGTCTTTTGAACTTGCAGTGGTAGCAAAGTTGCTAGCGCAAGTACTAACACCGTCTCGAGATATTGCGTGTAAGCTTAAACTCACTATTATTGAATTGTCACTGTTTTACATTTTTTAACCGTTCACTAAAATCCGGTATTGTTCCGGAGAAATAAAAATTACTAAGGTTATACCTTTATTCAATCTCGGCTAATAATTATTGACCTATTACTTAATTGTAAATTCTTAAATATAATAATTATAGACTTATCTCTTACCATGTTTCTCAATATAAATAAAAAGAATCATTTAAGATAGTAAAAGTGCTTTTATGGTATTAATTGTTTAACCGAAAACAATATGTGCAATAAACTGCAAGGCACTTTTTTTTGTATTACAGAATTCAAATACACGATTAAACAGGATATGAAATTTTAGTGTTAAAGTTATACCATGTTCTAACATCAACTTTTTATAGCAGGCTTTTAAATTTTCGATATTAATTTTAAAATTTTTATTCGGTTTTTTTTAGTCTGGTTCCAAAGCAAGACTCAACAACTAAATATAATAATCTTAAATATTCTCCAAAAGACTTTAGTTTAATTGGCAGCTTACCATTGAACACTTCTCACTATCTAAAAATTTTTCGAGATGAATTTCCATTAAATTTTCCACCATGCTAACCAGCCTTCAAAATTTGCAACTGTTCATAAATCTCCTTCATATTGATTTCCGACCAAATTCGCTCTATAGATAACCCATTATATGATTGACTGTTTTCTCCATTATATGAAGCTTCGGTAAAACAAGTCTATCTAAAAGAAATTCAGTGGGGTTCCTATGTACTAATACGGGGTTTATACAATTCTTTAAATGATTATTTGAATTTTGTATAGTTTTCTTGACAGTTCTTAAAGGTTCTGTATGGAGCATTTTTTCAAGTTTCTTTTGTGTCCCGCTCACATACATAACAGGGATGAATTGAACTGCTACTTGGAGATATACCTATAAGAATTTGACTAAGTTTTATGTTGCATACCCCAATGTGCTCAATTTTTTCAAGATTTAGTTTTTCAATAATATTTTAATGTTAAAATATTAGTCTGGGATCTCTGGCGCTACCAGAAGAAGAAATAAAGCATTTTATAAGATTATCTTTATATGAACCTCTGCAAGCTGTTACGGGTTTAGTTGTAAGGTAACCTATGTCAAATCTGCCGTAACTTTCAAAAATTTCATTGAGATCAACTATATTTAAACAAAATTTGATAAAACTACTTCCCCCGTCAATAGCAATTTTAAACAATTGATTCTTAGAATCAAAATAATGAAAATCTAGGAGTACTTTAACAAAAAGAGTAACATCTTTGCAGTACGCGACTGTAATATTTTTATATTTCAAAGTTTTATCTTTGCTTTTAAATTTAAATAAAATATTTTTTTCAGTAAATAATGGGAGAAGATAACTATCCAAATCAGAGACACAGCTTTTTAGTCCAGGTTCTACAGTATATATATATATATATATGATATATATATATATATATATATATATATATATATATATATATATATATATATATATATATATATATATATATATACATGCTAGTATCAATACTATATATAATATATATATATATATATATATATATATATATATATATATATATATATATATATATGATATTATATAGCAAAATATAAATATAATATGGCGGATTAAAGATGGCCGTAAAAGACAAAAAACACGGGAAAAAATGTTAAAAATGCTATAAAGCATAATAAAAATTTTCTGATTTAGTGAACTATATACATAGTAAAAAGTAAACAGTACTCTCTCAGAAAAAGTTGAAAATAATTTGGACACAATTCAAAAAACCTAAATATAATTAAGGCGAACTGTGTGGAAATTCAGAATGTGCCAAAAAAAAAAAAAGTTTGTTGATGGATGGTTCGGCGTTGTTTTGAGCGGAAAATTGTCTAAAATGCGACTAATGAAGAGGAAAAAACTAATCAGCGGGCATTTTGCCGTCTTAAGGACGTTTAAGACGTCTCAATTCTCGTCCATAAAACGTCCCTAGTTGGTCTCAAATGAATGACTTGAGGACGTCTTTTTAAGACATCCTAGGGACGTTTATTGTAGATGTTCTAGAGACCACTTTTCAGTCGTCCTATGGACATCTCTGTCAGGTCTCATGTGAAAGACTTAAGGACGTCTTATTCAGACGTCCTATAGACGTAATTTTGCCAGACATTTTTTTTAAAGTTATATAAAAATGCAATGATATGCAATACACACCTTAGATGGCAAGTGAAAGTGTTAAGAGAAATCAAAGTTCATAAAGTGTAATTTCATATATTTAAAATAAATTATTAATTTTACAAAAACTTAGAAACATTTTTCAAACAAAGTTCCATTTTCCAAATTAAAAACTAATATATTTTGTAGAGTATATTGATAGTATATTAGAAGTAAAAGAAAATTGCTAAAAAATACAAAGTAAATAAAAAATAACAGTTGATTGAAGTTAATTAATCCATCGTTGGTCGATAGCGATATTGGTAGATTTTCTCTTGAATCAGTCAGAAAAATGCCTAATTAGTCTCCCAAAAAGTTGCATGAAATCCATTTTGGTTAAGCTTTTATTTAACTTTAAAGCAGCATCCAATAAAAACAACAAGACATAGTTGAATAAAAGACATAGTTCAATAAGATCATTCAACAAGACAAAGTTCAATAAGATCAAAAAATAAAATACATGTCATGTTTCATAGCCAAAGAAATTAAGGAGAAAAAATTTTTTTTAGTAAAAGATCGTTTTTAATTTTAAAAGTAAATTAAACACAATAATAAGCTAATGAGATTACCAGTGTTGGCGATACATAGACTCGTCAACTCTTAAAATATTTTGTTCTTCTTTAGACCATGCTGCATTCTGAAAATAGTGTTTGTTATCAGTCTACATATAAAAAAGGTAATAAATGTCCTGTCAAACATAAATGTTAAAGTTCAAACTTATGCTTATAACTTACAAGAACTAAATATTTTAAATAGTATCAGCTCAATTTTTACCGTCAATTGTTGATAACTGTTTTACTTAAAAAGAAATAATGCGAAAGAAACATTAAATATGTTCATGACAATTCAAAAGAAATATTGTAATAAAATAACATATAAACTTTAAAGATGAAACTCATGCATAGAAAAGTGATGTATTGGATATCTTTATTTGCAATTTTTCTTTTCAAAACATTAAGTTCACCTGAACTTTTAAGTTGTTTATAGCCTTCTGGATCAATATAGAACTGTGCAGTTTTATTTACAAAAATGTTTTTAATTTCAGCAAGTTGAAACATAACTTTTCTCTAAAACTCTGAAAAGTAAAATATATAAGTGAAGCCATATAAATAGTATATAAAGTAATAAATAGTATTTTCTATAAATGGTTTGAAAGAGGTAGATTTAAACTTAATAATGCAAAAAATCTCAAGCTTCATACTTAACTTAAAAAAGGGTATAAACAAGTTAAATTCAAAAAAATTAAAAGGTTTTTGTTTAACGCCAATAACTGGAAAAAATCGCTATATATATATATATATATATATATATATATATATATATATATATATATATATATATACGATATATATATATATATACGATATATATATATACGATATATATATATATAATATAATATATATAATATATATATTAAATAATATTTATATATATATTATATATATATATATATATATATATATATATATATATATATATTTATATATATGTATATATATTTATATATATATATATATATATATATATTTATATATGTTTATATATATTATATATATATATATATATATATATATATATATATATATAATATATATAAATATTATATATATATATATATATTATATATATATATATATGTATATATATATATATATATATATATATATATATATATATATATATATATATATATATATATATATATATATATATATATATATTTAACATAGACACACAAAAGTCATTATTATTTTATTAAACATTGCAATTTTGATATCTTTTGTCAAAATTCCCTCACTATACTGGTAACTTAATTAAACTTAATAACTTAACTTAACTTTCTTTTAATTAAAAATTGTATAGATTATTGTTTATAGATCATAGAGTATAGAATATATAAAATTTGAAAAATTGAAAAATATCTTTAAACGATAAATAACTAAACAAAATTAAAAATATCCAAATAATCAACCAAACCATGCAGACATTTTTAATTAACCGAGTTAGCGCATAATATTTTATGCGCTAAGTTAATATAAATTTTTCTACTTTTAATTTAACTTTTTTAGACGTCCATTAAATGTTTTTGAGACAACTTATTTCTAAGGTAATTAGGACGTCTAAAGAACGTCTTTGGGACGTCAATAGGACGTCTTAATATGAAAGTCCTGATAACGTCTTAATGTTAACGTCATTAGCACGTCCTAACAAAGACGTATTTACCGGACATCTTTCTTACGTCCTAATTTGGTCTGAGACGTCGCAACCTAGTTAAGACATCCGTAAGAGGTTGGATTGACGTCTATGCCCGCTGGGTATAATTGAAAAAAAAAATTTCCAAAGTTTTTGAATAACTCAATGTTACGTTGAATTTTAAGAAAATTTATTATTTGATTTAAAAAATTACAAAAAAAGGAATTTTGTGATATATATTTTTACAAAAATCAAGCACTTTTTTTCATATTTTAGACAATGAATGTTATGGTAAAGTGTGTTGCCAACTCGATATATTGTTTTACTATTAACAACACACAGCCTATATTCAAAGCTCCTTGAAACAATAATATATATTCAAATATATTTTTTTCCGAAAAAGATGTGTCATGACAAATTTGACAAATTAAAATTTTTGGACCCTTATAGTATGGGCTTCTTCCAAAATTCATAAAACACTTGCGCATTTCATTTCGTTGTGCCAAAGTAAATGTTATGATTTTAAAATTTTTTTCGCGACATGCATTTTGTTTAAAGCTTAAACTTGTTTATATATAAAGTTTAAATTTGTTTAGCCTCAAATCTCATTACCTAGAGGTGTCGCAAAGTTCTAAAGTGCAATAGTATTCTAGGATAACGTACCAAAAAATGTATTTTAGGTATAAATGATACTGGGCTAATTCGTTCAAGCAGAGAATAAAGTCTTTGAATCAGATGCTCAAGAATAAAGATCCAATTAAATCAATATCTAGTGCCAAAATGATTTTTACTATTGGTCGACAAAGCAAATGAAGCTGTCGAAAGATATTGTTTTAGAAGTATATAATTATTTTTTACTAGACGCTGAAAAATATAGGCAAAAAATGAAACAGTGACCAACGCTCTACGGTTTTTCCATAGATTTTTTTAATGGTCGTTGCCAAAGTTTTTGGAACACATGATATAGATGGTTTATCTGGAATGTGATACTAGAATTTTGCTATTTCTTCTTTTAACTAATTATTAGTGAATAATTTTTCTTTGATAAGATTTCTTACATTAATTGAATAATTTACACAAAAAGCCCTTTTAGTCTATCATGCATAAAGTCAGGTGGGAAACATTCAATTGGATTGAAATACTGCAAACTAGGTAACGAACAATGACTATTAACACCATAGACACCATTGAGTGATTTATTGACCTTTTTTTCTTGAACATGAGAATTATGTAAATCTAACGACTCAAAGATTATGAATGAACTTTTGAAAGAAAATTATACGAAATACGAAATCATACAATAACGACAAACTCTACTAGATGACCCACCAAAAGAATGAGAGGATAAGTTATCGCCAGAGAATGTAACGATAGTGCTATTGATATGTTTAATTTTGCCAAGAGTATTTAATCAAGCCCATCTGTCTCAAGCAATTTAATATCATTCTTTAGTTTATTTAAAATTTTATCCTATCCAAACAATTTGACAGCACTATATTGTGCAACTAATACCAAGTGAATATGTTTAAGGTTTGTCCATAAATAAGTTTCAATGTTTCCAACCATAAAGTAAAACATTAAAACCTTGTGAGTGCCCCTTCTGCTTCCCATGGCATTACAGATTTCTAGCTCATCATGTTAATGTAAGCAAATAAGTTTGTTGCTATTAACATTTAAGGATTTAAATTGTGTCCCATCAGAATAATCTCGCATAATACCATCACTAATAACTGCTTTTATATACAACTAGCCTCATCTTTTTGAAGATAGGCTTTCGAAGTTCGAGGAATTGGAATATAACAACTAACTTTTTTACTTTTTTTAGATTTTTTTTATTTTTTATTGCGTAAATATTATTATTTGTGTTTTCTACTACAGCTGGAAATGCTTCATTGTTTATATATTTTTAGAACCACCAAGACTTTCAGTTACTCGATGAAGTTCATTAGTCTACACATTAGGGTGGTCCAGATTTGTGTGGTGAAAATTCAAAGTGTGTCTAGATTCTCTCCACAAGCCTAACTTTGTTCCACTATGCTTAGGGAATAACCATACAAAAAATTGAACCAATCTGAACAGTTTTAGGGGTCGCTATGATTTCAACATTTTTTTGACGGTACTCGATTTTTACGAATTTTTGTGTAAGTTTTGCATAATTGAACATCTATCTCAACATTGTGGTAAATAAATTAATGCTTGCTGAAAAGCAGATGCTATATAAATTCATTTATATATCTAATATCTTTTAGTTATCTATTGTCACATGATTTGGCGGCCATCTTGTAATAAGCACATGTCTGCAGTATTTCAATAAAAATTGTATAAGGATTATTTTTTTATTTCTGGTAACAAATATTCTTATGCTTAAGTATTATATATTTATATATATATTTATTATATAGTTAATATAATGAATTACAAATAAATTATTATTAAATTAAATAGTTTTCAAAAAGAATATGCTATAAAAAATCATTTATATATCTAATACCTTTTATCAATTGTCACATGATTAAGTGACCATCTTGTATTAAGCACATGTCTGCAATATTTCAAAACAAATTATGTTTTCCAGTAATGTTTTTTCATTTCTGTTAATAATATAAAGTACTAAATATTAATTATATAAAATTAAATAGTTGAAGAACACAGAATCATTTCAACTTAAACTTCTGCAGGTAATTAATAAATAATAAAAAAATGTATTACACCACTTATGGCAGTTACTACAAGAAGCTCTGCAGAGGTATGGCTCATTGGGAAAGCATCTAAGCAGCTCTCCTCGTCAAGATTGGCAACAAATGGAGATGTCCTCCGGTGTCTCCTCTTTCATCGTCTGGAAGAGCATCTCACAATAAAGGACAGCATTCACCATACGATTCAAGAGCTGATTGTTATGTGGAATAAGGCAAGAATCCCAACCCAAAGAATTGATTCTGGTGAAAGAAAACTTCAGAAATTATACGATTCCTATCTGCTCCTAAAAAAGAATCGAACTACAGACCTGGAAAGCAGTAGAATTAAAGAACAGATGTTCAAAGACACACTTTACGAGCTTTTTGACTTGGCAACTAAAACCGCAATGGAGACAATAACCATTGCTGAAGATAGGCAATTTCTTGCAATGCAGCGAGAAGATGTTACCAGCTGCAGCATGGCTGGAATTGATAAAAACTTACTGGCAAAGGAAGCCCGGAAGAGAGCTCGAGATCAAGAATATGATGCAAGGTTATCAAAACAGCAACACTCCAGTGGTCATCTCGATCCTGTCTCAGCCAACATCAGCAGCTCAGAAGACAGTCAAGACAGCGATGACGACCCAAGTTTTGAGATTCTGTCTTCTGCATCGCAATCTGTTTTTTCTACACCAAAGCCAAAGCGTCTGAAGAGTATTGTTTCCAGCCCGGAAGTTGCTGGAACTTTGGACAGAGTTAACCTTCCAGATCGCAAAGCTATGTTCGTTGTCGCTTCAGTGGCTAAGGCACTGGGACATCCTCTTGCAGACTTAACTCTGTCTTGAAGTACAATCTGGAGATCTCGAATGTCTACCCGTAAACACGTGACTCAGAATGACAAAGACAACTTTTCCATTGAATTTCCTTTGCTTCTACACTGGGATGGGAAACTGCTTCCAGATATCACCGGTTCAAAAGAAACCGTGGACCGAATTGCAGTGATTGTAACTGGAAATGGTTTGGAGAAATTGCTAGCAGTTCCAAAAATTGGATGAGGAACAGGAGAGGAACAAGCAGCAGCTTGCTTAAAGATCTTGGATGATTGGAAAATTCGAGACAAACTTCAGGGTTTAGTCTTCGACACAACCTCGTCCAACACAGGTATCCACAAAGGAGCTTGTGTTCTCATCGAGAAAGCAGTTGGTCGTGATCTTGTAAATATTGGTTGCCGCCACCATGTTCTGGAACTCATTCTGAGCAATGTCTTTACAGCTCTCTTTGGTGGAACAGGGGGACCTGAGGTTGGCTTGTTCAAACGGTTTCAGAAGAAGTGGCCATATATTCAGCAAGCGAGATTCTCTCCAGCTAAAGATGAGCTCTTCATCGGAGATATGGAAATCCTTCGAAAGGAAATGGTAGCATTCTACACCAGAGCCATCGACGAAAAACAACCTAGGGAAGATTATCTTGAACTACTTCGGTTATGCCTGGTCTTTCTAGAGGGAGGCTCTGTTGGTGCTGAGATAAAATTTCGAGCTCCAGGAGCGATGCATCATGCTCGATGGATGTCAAAGGCCATCTACGCTCTGAAAATGGTACTATTTTAAGATCAGCTCACTCTGACTGTTTGAGAGAAGAAAGGTCTAGTAGAGCTTGCATTGTTTGTGGCATTAATTTACGGACGTTTTTGGCACGAAGCTCCACTGGCTGCAAATGCTCCGTTTAATGATGCTCAAATGCTGAAACAGTTCCAAAAGTATCCAAACCGCACAATCGCCGATGCAGCTTTTACTGCATTTTCTTGACACCTTTGGTTCTTCTCGGAACATCTTATAGGTCTGGCATTTTTTGATAGTCGCGGTTAACCTCCAACTAGATAGTCGTGGTTAACCTCCAACTGCCCAAGACAACTCTAGCACTGAAGAGAGTAGATTCCAAGAATACCGACTTCAACAGACTAGAGACATTCGTGAATATGAGAACCTATAGTTTATTCGAGTTGTTGAGCAGTACAGGGAGAGAGGAGGCCAAAAACTTCATTTCAAAAGATCCTAAATATTGGGAGGACGATGAATCATATCAGAAGTTGGCAGAGAGAGTCCAAAGAATGAAAGTTGTTAATGACAGCGCAGAACGTGGAATTGCATTAATTGGACAGTACAACGAATCGATTACAAAAGATGATGAACAAAAGCAGTTCCTACTTCGTTTTGTTCAACGTCACCGCCAGTTATACCCTACTTCATCCAAGGCAGCCATGTTGGCGAAAGATGACGAAATCGTTGATTAATAAACATACATTTTTCAACATATTCACAATATTCTTGATATTACAGTTTTTTGTTTAAAAATTACGAAAGTTACGAAACGTTGATATACTTTAATAAAAATTGATCAATTGATGATCTATATTCATTAGATACTCTACAGGAATTCTATTTACCTGATTTAAATTGTTAGTGGCATTAATTTTTAAATTCGATATTATATTTATAGTGAAAACTTATATTATTTGATTTTTTTATCATTGTGGTCAAAAAGTCAAAATTTATAGCAACCCCTAAATATTATCCGATTTGCTTCAAATTTGGCTACAATATTGCAAATATTAATAGGAACAAAGGCAGCCTTGTGGAGAAATGAATTTCAATAATTTATAATTTTGGACCACCCTAATATATATATATATATATATATATATATATATATATATATATATATATATATATATATATATATATATATATATATATATATATATATATATATATGTATATATATATATACATATATATATATATAAATATATATATATATATATATATATATATATATATATATATATATATATATATATATATATATATATGTATGTATATATGTATATATATATATATATATATATATATATATATATATATATATATATATTATATATGTGTATATATATATATATATATATATATATATGTATATATATATATATATATATATATATATATATATATATATATATATATATATATATGTATATATATATATATATATATATATATATATATATATATATATATATATATATATATATTAGAGCAGGTCATTTAAAACAAAAATGGGCAAAGAAACTTCTAGCATCAATATTATAGTGTCAATATATATAACAAATGAAAACAAATAAAAAATCAAAAAAAAAATTTTTTCTGATTTTTTATTTGTTTTCATTTTTTATTTGTTTTCGGGGAACTGGTTTTTTTGTCATCGCAAAATCCTAGAACTTTTGTCTGATTGCAAAATTTTCGAATTAAAAAAATTATATCTCAGTGAATTTTATTGAAAGAGCGGTAAAAGCGGTTAAAGTAAGGTGCTTCATGGTGTTTCTAAAGAAATTGTCAAGATCTTTTGTAGGTATTTGTTATGTAAATACAGGTTCTGATTTATCTTCTTTGTCCGAGTGGATCAGTTCTTTTATGGAAATGCCTTCCAGATTGAGTTGAACCTTCTTCCTTGGCCTGAATCAAGTGTCTCCTTACTACGAACTTTAACGTACCTCTTCGATGGCAATAATAGAAAACCTTGGTTTTATCTTGCCTAAATTCAAACATGTAATCAGTTTAAACATGTAATCAGCAGAGAGATGAATATGTTGATATTGAAATTGGAATTTTTTTAAACATCTAAATTAATGGCTCCATATTCACAATAAGTTCAAATAAATCAAGTTTTTCCATACTATTCATATTGGTCCGGTGAAACCAACCTTTGAATTGGTGGGTTTATTCAGAGCGACAATAATATGCGTCAAAGGAAGCTTATTGCAATGTAGCATACAAATACACCAAAAATACTTTCTAACCAACAATTGTTCAAGATTTGTCAACAAACTACACAATTTCCCGGACTAGTTACAGCTTTTGTTGAATCTCCTCCTATTACTTTCTAGAGTTTTATGTACACCCCAAGAAACCATCCAATTAAATAGTCCAATAGCTGCTTGTTTAACAGGCTTATTAGGAAGCATTGCAAGCACCCCTTCATGGGTGTAAAATGTATAATATAGTGACTGTCAGGTTCAGAAGTAACACTTATGTGTTGTTCTATTAAATCTCTTGATGAAATCATTTGTTAAAATATTTTGCTTTAAAACTCTGGTAAAATTTTTTCTGCCATCAGAATATATACTTTTGATAGGTTGTTATTGAATCTTCGTTTGTTCAGATGTCTTTCTTTAGTTATAACTGCTTTCCAAGCTCTAACAACTTTCTTAGGATCTACAGCCAAATAGGACTTTCAGGTGTTAAAAAGTTACCCAGAATAAGGTCATGAAGAAAAGCTAAAACTACTGCTAATGTTGCAACTGGATGTTGCAAATAGACATAAAATTTTGTTTCCAGTTATCAGTTAAAGCAGGTTTATTGTCTATTTCTATTCTATTTAAATTATCATCGCGTATAAAACACTCAACAAGACCTTTATTCTTAAAAGTTTCTTTCTCTTCTTTTTTTCTGATTTTTTTCTGGATTTGACTTTCTTTTCAGCTTCCTCTTTTCTAAAGAAACCTTTCTAGCTGTTTCCTTAGTATTTTAACAAGTCATTTGATATTTTGATAGTTAACCTGTTTTCTCTTCTTCAGCTTTTAACCAAATAGGTTCACTTTGTAGAATCTTTTTTTCCCTTAGACAGGTACACTTAATACGTTCAAAATCTAGACAATTATTTAAATTTGTGCACTTTTTTTTACATAAAGTGATTTCACATTTACAAGATGTAATGTCAAGCAATTGATCTTACTTGATTTTACAGGCAGAAACAATTTTTTGGGCTGCTTTTCCTCTAGAAATATCACTTATTCCTGTCTAATTCTATTTTCTGTACCAAAGATATCTAGTTTAATACCAGAGGAAACTTAAAAAGATCTTGTCCATTGTTGAAGTGCCAACTCTGCTAATTGTACACTAAATTCTCTTACAGAAATCAACCTTAAAAGTAAAATAAGTAATAAAAGGTTTGGCTTGGTGAATACAGTAAATAAAAACAATATTTCTGCAATCTTTATATGTTTTCATTACATACTTGTCAATATCTTTTCCAATAAGCAAACATTCTTGTATTAAAAGACCCTTCATCTGGATATCTGTAATGGTAGGAACTTATTTATCTAAATTGAATTTAGTAATTTTAGAAGCACTCATTCTTCCTTTTAATGTTTAATAAATACTAAAAACTAACAAAACTGGAAATCGACCGATCCGGAAGTAAAGTACTTTTGTTCTGCGTATTCATGTATGAGGTATATGAATGCACCGTACTGAAGTACCTTAATTCCAGTTTTATTGATTTCTAGTATGAATAAAAAAAAACATATGTTTAAACACAAAAATATTTCAGAATGTGATGTAATGTATTCTTTCCAGAGTACATTAGTACAGAAGTGTGCATTATGTACATAGAATGCAAAGTACACTTTTGCTCTAATGTATTAAACATATTACATTAATACAAAAGTGTAATAGTATTACACTTTTGTACTATTATGTTTTATATTTTTGAAAAAAAAAATTTGTACTAATGTATTAAAATAATACATTAGTCCAAAATCCTCCATTTCTAAAAACTTCAAAACCTTTATTAAAAAAAAGTCCATAATAGAAAAAGTGTGTTCGGGGAAGGTAGGGGTAGGGGCACGTAATCCCCTGATCCTCTGGCGTCATCAGCCCTGATAAAGTCTTAATTTTTCAATGTCAATCATGTTACCATAATTATTTGTTAGACATAAAGAGCAACAAAATTGAATTAAACTTACTGAGATACAACTTTTTTAAGCTTGTGAATTTTTACGAACTAAGACATCTTGCTAAAAAAAGTTCTCCGTTAAGTAAAAAGTTTATTTTTTTAATTTTTATTTATTATATATACATACCCTATTATATATATATATATATATATATATATATATATATATATATATATTATATATATATATATATATATATATATATATATATATATATATATATATATATATATATATATATATATATATATATATATATATATATATATATATATATATATATATATATATATGTATATATATATATATATATATATATATCTATATATATATATATATATATATATATATATATATATATATATATATATATATATATATATATATATATATATATATATATATATATATATATATATATATATATATATATATATATAGGTATATATATGTATATATATATAAATATATATATATATATACATATATATATAAATATGTAAATAAATACACAAATATATATATATATATAAATATATATATATATATATATATATATATATATATATATATATATATATATGTATATATGTATATATATGTATATATATATAAATATATATATATATACATATATATATAAATATATAAATAAATATATATATATATATATATGTATATATATATATATATATATATATATACATATATATATAAATATATAAAATATATATATATATATATATATATATATGTATATATATATATATATATATATATATATATATATATATATATATATATATATGTATATATATATATATATATATATATATATATATATATATATATATATACATATATATATAAGCTTAAGCTTCCAGCAATAACATAAGCTCCCAGCAAATATAAGTGCTCAAAAGGACTCACCAACTGCTCAACCGATTATTGTCCAATTTGAAGATTTGGAAATTAGGAACAGTATACTAGCTTCTGCAAAAAATCTATCAAAATTTGACAGTTACAGGAACAAAGTTTTTATTAGTGCAGACCGAACATCTTCTGAGGTTGATACCTTTAACAAGCTTAATAAAAGCTATAATGAATAATAATGAAGCTATATCACTTGGAAACTTAATGAGAGAATGTTTTTAGTGGCTCTGATTTTTTGATATGATTTACTATTCCAAGTAAACTTTGTACGTAAAGATTTTTAGTGTAAATCAGTAGACCTATCATCAGTTCTTAGCTCATTTTAAAAACTTTTAAGTTAGTTGATCAATTACAGAAATAGTAGATTTGAGCCCATTTTAGTCGAGAAAAAAAGCACTCCTAGAAGACTTAGAAATATATCGAGAATTTCAAAATAAGCGGCTCCGGAAACAAAAAAAGCTTAGAAACATTAAAAACTTAATTACTGTTTATTTAAATTTAACAAAATTCAGTAGAATTCATTCTTTAACTTAAATGAAGTACATTGCTAAATAAAATAAGCATCTTTATTTACATATATGTTATCTTTATTTTACAATATTTTATATATATTTTTAAACTCAATAGAGTAAAGTTTTTATGTAATGAGTTATTGATCTGTGTTTTTCATATTCATTCCTTTCTACAGTAACCTTTTGTGTATGAGATTGTAGATGAGAATTTAAATCGTGATATTGAATCTTACCAGAGAATAAAGTAAAAATTAATTTCATTATTTTGATATTTATTTAATTTTATTATTTTGGAATTATTTTAATGTTATTTTTGAAGAAAATCCAAACGGTTTTCTGTAAAGAAAATATTATTTCTTTACAGGAAACCGTTCACCTCAACCAGAGTTATATTTCATAGAATTATGTTGACCATGATCCAAATATTGCCATGAGTATAAGATAGATGTTTGATTTGCAAACTGGATTTAAATCATATTTTCTTTAAACATATTTATTTGCTCTTTATATACTTACAAATAGTTTATTAGAAAAAAATTATATACTTATTTACTAAACCGTTTTATTTCAATCAATTATTTGATTTTTTATATTTTTCAAGGAATTTTTATAGTATATTATATTGCACTATGTTTTTTTTTTTTGTATGGTGAAAACTATGTTCAATTTACAAACTATATTTTATTTTATCAAAATATATTTTTATTGATGTATTCTGTCTCTGATTCTTTCTTTTTCAGATGTGCACTTGTGTCTTAGGCTTATGCTTTGCAAAAGGTTCACCATCGCCCTTAAGTTGCTGTGGGTTTTACGGTTTTACTTCCAACCTAGCATATAAGTATCTCGTTTTTAAATACTATTTTATTTGTTAAATTAAAATTAAAATTAAAGAAAATTTTTTTAATGAAATAATTTTTTTTTATTATTCATAAACCCCTCAAGCATATTTATACCCCACATTTATAGGATTAGGTATACCAGGTAGGTTACTGTATATGAAGTTTTATTTTTTTAAAAAGGCACGCAATATGACTTTACTTTTATATAGCTTTTTTTTTAAAGTTATTTCCATAGCTTTTCAATTTAAGCAATATTTTTTTTGTTTTTATGTTTTAAATTATGCTTAAATAATAAAACTAAATTTATATTTATTCAATGTAGATGCACTTAGTATTTGAAGTTATTTGTCAATAACTGGGGATCAGACTTTCAAACGAACACGTTTTTAAGAGCTGAGAAGGTTAGCTTATGTTCTTTGTTGTAATAGCTTCAAACTTGACTGTTTCAATATTATCATTATATATCATTGCCTGTTTTTAGGTGAAAGTTAGAAGTCTGGAGACTGCAACGTAAATCAATTTTCAACACATGGTTTTCTGAATATATTTAGTTTTCGATTGAAATGAAAATAAGCTGAACTTATAGATATGTTGAAAATTAACTATTTTATATTTTAAACGTTCGCTAAACGCAAGTGAAGCAATAATCTATAAATGCAAATATACTTTATATTTTGTTTTAGTTTTAAAAAAAATATTGTTACTTTTATATTCATTTTGTAATTGTAAATTGCAATCATAAAATGATTTTATTATAACTTCTGATTAGTCTTTTTGTTCACGAAGCTTAAGCCTTGCCACGTATAACCTAATGATTTACAGTTGGGGTGTTTTTCGGTGGTAGGAGAATTTTAGTATAATAAATTCGTATTTTGTCTATATACCTATGCACAAAGTCAAAAGATATTTGATGTGTCTTCCAGGCATTGGCAGGATTTGCATTTTTTTATGAGTAAAAATTTGAGCTGAAAAATATAAAGATTTTTGCTAACGATAAGTGCGTTCTATTTAAACAAAAAAATAAAAATAATTATATGTATATTAATGCATTCAAATCTTAGTCAAAACTTATTATAGATCCTATGCTATTCTGCAATGGCTTTATCATCGTTTAGCCGCTGACGGACCGTTGCTCAAACGTTGTCGATTTGCCGCCATAGGTCCGCTGTCGAACCGCCTTCAGTTTTCCGCTAACGGACCGATGTAAATACGATGTGCAAGCCAACGTGGCAACTCAACGGGTGGCCGACGTCGGTACGACATAAGTGCTGACAGCAGTCCGTTATCGATCCGCCTGCTTGATGTTTGCTGGGTATATAAATATATATACATATAAAAAAATAGAATTTAATGAAAATTTAATTTCGACTAATATTGTATACAACGTTCTGCCATATAAAATTCAACGTTGAATCAACGTAAATACAACGTTGGGCCAACGTATAAAATAAAACGTTGAATCGACGTAGAAAATATAACCATTTTCCGACTTTAAATAAACGTTTTATGCAGGACCGGCATCCTATTTTATGTTGGCTTTCCGCCATCGGCCGAAGAGCGATAAAACACTTCGTCGCCAATGCAATTTTAAATGGGCATGCCAGCTTCGGGAAGTTCATCACGATACGCTGTAGCTTTGCCCACACAATGCCAAAGTGGGCTTTTGGATGGCGGTAAGCTGTAGTAAAAAACATCAAAAGCAAGCGTTTCAAGCGCCATGAGACTTTGATTGGTCGATATCGATATATAGTGATTTATGGTTTTATTTTATTAGTGTTTATTAAATACTAAGAGGTAACTCTAAAATTAAGAGAGTAACATTATTAAAAAATAATTTTAGCCTAAAATTATTTTTTAATAATGTTACTTTATTAAATAACTTTAAAAATGTTACTTTATTAAATTTAATGTTGCTTTATTAAATAACTTTAAAATGAAGAGAAACTTTATTAAATAATAATTTTAGGCAAGTAAATAAAGTTTATTTACATGCCCAAAGTTTAGCATGTAAATAAACTTTATTCATTTGCCTAAAATTTTATTTAATAAAGTTTCTCTTCATTTTCAAGTTAACTCTTACTAAGCTTAGTAAGAGGTAACTCTTCATTTTAGAGTTAACTCTTACTAAGCTTAGTAAGAGTTAACTCTAAAATGAAAAAAAACTTTATTAAATAATAATTTTAGGCATGTAAATAAAGTTTATTTAGCAAAAAATTTACGTGCCTAAAATTATAACATGAGCTTTACTGTTTAAGTTTACCTAACTGTTTACTTATAAACTTATAGCTTTACTGCATATTCCAAGACTTAGAGTCTTAGTCTTAAAATATACAGTAAAGCTATAACTTTCATATCTATTGGAAATTAAATACAAAAAGTATATATATTTTTTACTTAAGTTTATTAAATATATATAGACTCGTATAAAAACATATATACTTTGTATATTTCATATCAAATAGATAGTGAAAGTTACAAAATAATATAAAGTTATAGAATAACAATAAATGGAAAGTTATTAAACATTAAATGAAAAGTTGTGGAATATATATACTCATATAGTTTATACGTCTTTATATAATATAAAGATATCTTTATTATGTTATGTTACATATTATGAGTCTTCGTAATATATTATATTATAAATACTCGTATATCTAGATATACGAGTATTTATAATATAAAATACTACGAAGACTCATAATAAGAGTATATGAGTCATATAAAACTCTTTATGTTATTTTATATTCAATTTCATGTATAACTTGAAATTAAATGTGAACTATAGACTTTATATTGTATATGCTTTATAAAGTCTATAATTCACATTTTATTTCAAATATATATTTCAAGTTATATACGAAATTAATTACTATATGTAATTTTTAGGTTATATATGAAATTAGGTACCATATTATAAGCTATGTATGAATGGTATCATATATTATATATGAATTTACGTATCAAATAAAGTTGTTTTATATTATTATTATACAACAACTTGTATATGATATATAAATTCATATATAACATCCTGTCATATGATATTACATATGACGTACGATATGTTGTATATGAATTTACGTATCATATATAATATTATATTATATAATAACTTGATATATTGAGTTATATATTGACTTATATATATTATATACTTAATATTATATAATATATGATACGTAAATTCATATACAAATATTGATATGTTGTAATATTAATACAACTTGAAATACATATATTTGATTTAAAAAATAAAATATAGACTTTATATAGATGTATATTGACTTATATTGATGATTTTATACTTTCATATGTCATGATGAGTTATGAAAATATATATATTTATATATATATATATATATATATATATATATATATTATATATATATATATATATATATATATATATATATACGTATATATATATATATATATATATATATATATATATATATACATATATATATATATATATATATATATATATATATATATATATATATATATATATATATATATATATATATATATATATATATAATGGGAAATATCTGTATCTACTACGTATCATTATTATTAATTATTGCGCTTTACATTATATAATATATATTATACAATGTAGAGCGCATATTATATAAGGTAGGGTTAAATAATAATAATTAATGAAAATCTGTTTTGGTGAAAAGAATTAGCAAAATTAAGCTTTAAGGTTGCTTATTTTAATTTTTATTTAATTTAATATTTTTAATTTTTTTTAAGATTGTAAGACTTTTTTTTAAGATTGTCTTGAAAATTATTTTGACTTAATGTCACACTTTGATTTACTGATTTACTAATATTTATTTGCAGGTTTAGTTGCTTTTGTCTCTATGTTGTCCAAGGGTTATGTCGGCCATGATCCTAATATTATCATGGGTTTAGCAGAGTTGTTTAACTTGCAAACTGGATTGAAGATTTTGAATAAATTTTTGTGTTCTTAATATGGTCACAAGTTTGTACTTGTTTAAAACCCTCAATCATTTGAAAATTATGGCGCCGGTATGGTTGTTATTATAATTTTATAGCTTTCATTTTTCTCAAGTTATTTTCATAGTTTTTTTATATTGAGCTACATTTTTGTTTGTACAGTAAAAACTATGTTCAATAATAAAACTATAATTTTATTTAGACATGGTAGATGTCCTAGAAAAAACTGGTAGTAACTCAATGTAGATACACATAGTCGATGGAGTTACTTGCTAATAACTGGCAATTAGACATATTTGCTTCAAATGATGCCTTTAAAGTTTGAAAAGGTTAGTTTATTATGCTCGTCTTAAATGGATAGTTTTTATATTTTAATTATAAATCAGTGTCTGCTTTAATATAGTTATCATAAAAACTAGGCATCTGAAAACATTCCTGCAATTTAATATCATGATAGTGACTTACTCTTGTCTTTTTCATGTTTAGATTTTTTCTAATTCAAATGTCGACTTTTTGTTACATGAAAAAAGATACTTATTTCAACCCCTCGACTATATTGGTAAGTAGAGCATTAGTCAGAAGTTGTATTTAAGCTTACTGTTTATTAAGTTTTACTTTTAGAAAAGCACATAATATGACTTTATTTTTATATAGCTTTTTAAAAGTAGTTACATAACTTTTCAAATTAAACAATGTTTTTGCTGTTTTTATCTGTTAAATTATGTTTTGATATTAAAATGAATTTTACATTTATTCAATGCAGATACACTTAGTATGTGGAGTTACTTGTCAATAGCTGGCGGTAAAACTTTTAAACGTAACGTCTTTAAGGGCTGAGAAGGTTAGTTTGTTTCGTTATAATAGCTTTAAACTGAAATGTTTCAATATTTTGATTGGATATTGTTGTCTGCTTTTAGGTAAAAATTAGAAGTCTGCAGACTGCAACGTAAATCGATTTTAACACGTTATGGCTTCTCGAATATATTTAGTTTCCGATTGAGAATAAACTGAACTTATATATAAAGTGTTTACAATTAACTTTTTAAACTAGAAATACTCCAAAGGAGGTTCTCCAAACGCAAGTTAAGCAAAGTCGATAGACGTTTATATCTTTTATATTATGTTTTAGATATAAAAAAAAATTTTTGTGACTTTAATATTTTTGTTATAATTGTAAATTGCAATCTTAAAAGGATTTTATTATTACTTCAGATTGTTCTTTTTGTTCATATATTTGTTCACCGAGCTTAAGCGTTGCAACGTATGACCTAATGATTTACAGTTATGGTAGTGTTTCTTTATGTTATGAGTATTATTTACTAAATTTGTGTTGATTTATTAAGTATTTAATGGCTATATACCTAAGCACAAAGTTAAAAGGTATTTGATGTGCTTTCCAGGCTTAAGCAGGGTTTGCCATTCTTTTTAGCGTAAAAATTGAGCTAAAAATATTTAAAAATTTCCTTTAAGTGCGTTTTGTTCAAATAAAAAAAAAATAATGATATGCATATTAATGCATTCCAATCTTGATCAAAACATATAAAAGGTCCTATGTTATTCCGCTATCGTTTTTTCATCGGTTTGCCGCTGACGGACAGTTGTTAAAAAGTTTGCGATTTACCGCCATCGGACCGCTATCGAGCCGCCTGCAGATTGCTGCTAACGGACCGATGTAAACACGATGTGCAAGCCTACGCGGCAACGCAGCGGGCGGCCGACGTCGGCACGGCATAAGTGCTGACAGCGGTCCGTTGTCGGTCCGACTGCTCAATGTTTGCTGGGTAGCTAAGTACTATAAATTTAGGTTTGTAAATCTTCCAAGATATTTCATTTGTTAGACTTATTTAAAAATTTAATTATTTTTGTTGAATATTTTACTTAAGATATTTATTTGCAGTTATTTTACTTTTACTTAAATATCATTTTTTATTTTTCTTAAACTGCATTTTGTTGCATCACGTTACTTTTTTATTGGTTTAGTTGGTGAGAATACGTATTTTAGGATAAAAGATGGTATTTTGATAAAAGATAGTAATAAAAAAAAATTGAAGATAGTATTTTGAGATCTAAGCGATAGTATAGACTTTGTGAAGTTAGTTTTTAACCATTGACAGACCGCCAATCCATAAATCCATAAAAATGCGAATATGTTTCTCTGGCCAATCTAGTTTCATATTGAAAATATTTGCAAAACCGTTCCATTTGTTGTGACATTGTATTGTGGATTACAGATGTCAGCTAGTTTAGAAAAACTGTATGTATGCAGTAAAACAACTGATAAAGGACCCCTTCCCATTGTACACACCTGTATGCTTTTTTGCCCCCTTTTCCTCCCGCTGCATGCATATCTATTATCACAAAATCAACCCCTTTCCGCTAACCTTTTTCCAACGCATAACTTTTTCAAAAAATTAAAAATAAAAATATTTTAGTTATTTTGACATCACTCATAACAGAATTATTAATTTTGTTACTTAACAGAATGATAATTTTTTAAACTCAAGAAATTCTATGCTTTCGTTAATAAAAAAAAGAAATCAAGTTTTCAAATAGATAGAGAATAAGAATTAGTCACACTACGTACATAGTTGGTGTCTTTAACCGCTGTCTCTCTCTTGTTCGCATTCATAAGTTTTTAGGTAAACTAGTCCCCTTATAACTGCATCCATATTTTATGGAAGACCCCTCATGAACTTCTTTGTTGCTTTAAGAACAATGCCAGAGTGTTCTACTCTGATCATCTATAAATTAATTTATATTTTTCATTCATTAAATTATTTAGCTTACGATATCAGCTATAAAATGAATAACACAATATCCTTCTCAAGTAGTAGATTAGAATACTGGGTGACTTAAAGAAATTATCAAGAGCAGCATTTTGTAAAAAAAATGTAATGCAATAAATGATAAAAGCTGTTGCCTCGAGATAGGATAAATTTATTTAATTTTGTATTTAAATATATATATATATAAATATACATATATATATATGTATGTGTATATATATATATATATATATATATATATATATATATATATATATATATATATATATATATATATATATATATATATATATATGTATATATATATATATATAAATATATATATATATATATATATATATATATATATATATATATATATATATATATATATATATATATATATATATATATATATATATATATATATATATATATATATATATATATATATATATATTAAGTTCAATGATTCAATGAAATTATGACAATGGCTTATGTCAGGTAAAATTGTAATATACAATACCAAAATAATAAATATAAAATTATTTACAATCAACTAAGTTAAATAAATATATGTAAAGGCAAATGTGTTATTATTTATTTATATTGTCATATATATATATATATATATATATATATATATATATATATATATATATATATATATATATATAAATATATATATATATATTTATTTATATATATATATATATATATATATATATATATTTATATATATATATATATATATTTATATATATACATATATATATATATATATATATATATATATATATATATATATATATATATATACATATATATTTATATATATACATATATATATATATATGGATTTAGTATCTTTTTTGAACATCACTGGTTATCCCCTTGCAATTGGCATTTTTTTAATTTAGAAACCAAAGCAACGTTCAATTTTTTTAATAATACATTCAAATGCGTAACTGTTATGTTTAATTTAAAGTTTTTTTAATTCAAATAATTAGCACAGTCAGGGAAAACGAGGTGTAAAAAAAACTTCAAAAGGGATTATTTATAACATATTGCCTATAAGTTGTGCGGCACACAACTTATAGGCAGTATGTGAGAGAGCAAGATAAAGCAAGAAGGTGCAAAATGCGACAGTGGTGTAGTGGTAAGTACGCTCGCTTTGTGAGCGAGAGGTTTGGAGTTCGACTCCCACTACGTTCCTTGAAGTACCGCGCTTAACTTAGTTTCTCCGCGCAGCGCCCTTGCTTGTCGAGGTTCGTGTTTCGGAGTTGAAAAATTGAGAGAGGGTTGTACCACAAGTAACAGAGAAAAATTTATGGCCTCCCTCGGGCCTTGGGGAGGTGAATAATAAATAAAAAAATAAAATAAAAATTTGCTGCATAAGCTTTTCCGTAATTTTATGTTTAAAAAATAAAGTTATTAAGTTTATTTGGTTAATCCATATTTCAACACATTTTTACCCCTGGCCTAAAATAATGAATTATCTAACACAATTTTTTTTTTTTAAAAAAATGTATGTTAATGGGTTGATTTTATTTTAAGTATTAGTTTTTTTTAATACATTTTTAATAATATACTACTATTTTTAAAAGTAAAGTAAAAATAAAATTTACTACGATTTCAAAATAAATTTATCTTTTTCCTTAAATCGCTATCTGTTTCAGTAATTTAAATTCACTCATATTCAGACAACTCTGATACTAATTCATCATCACTTATTTGACCTTTGTGAGGCAGGTCTTTAAAAAACTACTGGGCCTCTGGCATGCAAAAACATTTTAGAGCTTGAAGGTCCGCATACCTGGCACAGCTGATTGGCAATCTCTCGTTGTACAAACGTGTGAGGGGCTTTTGCAATCACCACTTCTTTTTTTCTAGCTTTTGTCATAACAATTTTTTCAAAATGTCCATTCCAATTAAATCTGTATTGTAACATAGTAGGAAAATCTTGTGAGAAATTTATTTCACATATAGGACATTTTGGCATTAGACATTTAACTTTGTAAAATTGTTTCATATGATCAGAAAAATTAAAGAACATTTTCAGTTCCATCTTGATCATTTTAAATGGTGAAGGTTTCTCATGACAGGTATGAAGTTCTTCCATCCAATTTACTGGTAGCTCTGCTTGAACCTTCTGATTAACTAAAACCATATCTTGGTCACACTCCATGTAGCTGTGGCCTCTTATTGGGAAATATATCTTTATTTTGTGAAACCGTTTTTTATTCACAACATTGAAGTGCAAAAAACGAATAACAGTCCAGTTCTTACTTTGCCCAGCACAGGAATCACAAAAAAGCTGCAAATGAGATATACCTCTTGGTAAAATGTCTTCAAAATAGTACTCTGTTGGACCCTAAGCAGTGTATATTAGATGAGTACATAGAAAGCTGTCTACGATAATCACCATCATTTGTAGATATATTAGGACAACTCATATTCTTCGCAAAGTCAAAAGCAAGAGCTAGGTGACCAGTTTTTGAATTGCTGCTTTTTGCAAATGATGTTCTTTTTCGTGACTAGCTTTAATGATCTGAGCTGCACCAGTGTCTTGATTTTCAAGTATAATTTTGAGCTTATCGCATGTTGAGCATGTATCATTACGAGGATAACCAAAGCTGATGTTAAATTTTTCTGCAAATATTTTCCTGATAAGAAAAGTAGACAATTAGATAATATCAAATAATATTCTTATAAATAAGCAACTAAATATTATCAAAGTACCTGTAGCTTTCACGACAAACTTTATTTTGTGGGAAACGCTCTTTGTACATATTATACATTTTCGATAAATTAAGATCCTCTGGCAATTACAACTTTCTAGTTTCATGCAAAGCAAAATGACTTTGGCGTCCTTTTAAAGATTTGATATAATCAATGATACTATTTACAATATTCTCTGAAAAGGCGTAAGGTCAGTCTGTATGTTTTTCTGCTGGTTTAAAGAAGGAACTCCTTAAAAAAGTCAAATATACAAGCTTCATATGTTTATATGTTTTAAATTGATTAAATCAATTTATAGGGGCTTAAATTCAGAAAAAAACCTTTCTTTTAGAAAAGATAAATTTATGTGTGTATTATTTATTCAAATGAATAATTAATACTTGATAATGCAAAACATTTATTTATTTTTACTAACCTGTTTTAACAAGAGATCCTCTTATTCTTTCTATTCTTGATTTTCCAATGCCAAATATTGACAAGATAGCATTGATACAAACTGGACTTCTTACGATATTATTATCTTGTGCCACATTGATATAATAAGAGAATGAATGATCATGAAGAAACTTTTTTTCTTCTTTTATCCGAGGTCTTCTTCGTTTAATGCTTAAAACCTCAATCATTGTAGCAAGAAAAAAAAGTCGTTTCATCAAAACACTTATTCCGTTTGCAATGACACGGAAAACCAATAACATGTGATGATATTCGTGCTTTTCTATTTCTTTTCCACTTTCGACCATGTTTTTTTTTTTTTTCGGAATTTCTGATATATCAGGATACTGACATTTGACCGCCATTTTAGCAAATATAAGAGTATTATGTTTTTAGCGAAAACAAATTCTAGTTTACCCCTTACGACCCCTTTTTTTACATGTAAATTTAGATGTGATTTAACTTTTATTTTTTCATACCCATTTGTGTAAAGATGCAGAAACTTATCTTTAACATAGTTGGAATAATAACTCAAAAAATGTTAAAATGTGACATCACTGGTTTTCCCCTTGCACCCTTCATATATATATATATATATATATATATATATATATATATATATATATATATATATATATATATATATATATATATATTTATATATATATATATATTTATATATATATATATATATATATATATATATATATATATAATATATATATATATATATATATATATATATATTTATATATAAATATATAAATATATATATATATATATATACTATTAAAATGGAGTTATATAGTTTATAAAAAGGTAAATGTTGAATAAATATGCAAGAAAAGTTTATTTGGATTTTTATAGGGGTCACTTTCTTTAAAATTTGCAAGTTAGGTATAAAAATCTTTTTAAAATGGAGCTCTAGAAATATTTTCAACTTGTAGATGACTGCTCCTTTAATTTTTATTTTACCAATGTTAACTTTTTTAAACTAATGTTCCTTATTTTTTTTTACAAAGTTATAGCTCTTTTTCATTTTTGTTACAAATTTATACAATTAAAAAAATATTTTTAATAACAAAACAATTTACTTAAAGTCCGCAATCATTACTATAATATTGACATATATGTTGGTAGTTAACAGAAGGCAAAAAAAAAAAGATAATGGATTAAAAACAGGACTTTAAAAACTGTAAATTGAATGAGCCAGTGAAACATATAAACAAGATTTTTGTAGAAAACAAGTGTAGTTATTGCTTTGTTGCACCAAGGTTGTAAGGCCACAAGTGTTGGTATTCGTGGTTGGCTTAATATTAACGAATCAATTAATACACCTTTATAACGAGTATGTGAAAAGTGGACATACAAATCTAGGTAATTCACTTTAAAAAAAAAATTGACTAATCAATATTTTTATATGGCACTAATATATCATTATAAATGTGATGATATAAAAATTATTTAAGACAATTATATTATTAAATCAACATTCTGTTCTTTAGCGGTTTCGTAACAGAACAGTTTCGTAATAGTGGCGGATAATATTTACACAGAAAATGTTTTTAATAAAAATATAAAAAGATATAAATTTCATGGAACTGAGTTAGTTCTCTATCCAGATAAAATCATGGTTAGTTAGCTCAGTTGGTTAGAGCATCAAACGAATTATTAAAATGCAGGCAGTTATGCTATTTGAGTCCAAAGTTAATCAGTGCCAATTCAGCGCTCGAATATTACTTGAATTATACTTCGGCACACAATATGCTGTACAATAACGGACCTAGATTTGGAATAATCTTTATGATTATTTGTGGCTGTTCCTATGCTAAGCCATCAATATATTCGGATATAAGAGCATAATATAGCAAAACATAGCATAAAATTTAAATAATAAATAGTTCAGAAATTTAATAATGAAACAAAAATAAGATTTTTTTGAAATATATACAGACTCAATTTATTGAATGAGATGCTGAAAGGGAAAAAGCGAACGGATTAATAATATATATAAAGAAAAATCTCTCTCCATTCACTCGCTTGATTAATGAAAATCAATGTCAGTCGCACAAAGATTTTGCAAGAAATTTAAGGTGTAGCCAAGCTTTGATAGGAAAAATATACTTAAATCTTAAGAATGTAAAGCATATTATAAAAAAATTGCAAAATCGATACACTGATGGAGAAATTGAAGCAATTTGTTATTCAAAAAAAATATATAAGAGATAACCAAGAAAACTTACGCATAGTTGAAGACAATAAAACATGTCGAAAAAAGGACTTTTACTATTTATAAGTCCAGCAATCTTTTTATCAATCAAAACGTACGTATGTTGCGAAAAAATTCAAGTATATTCAAATTAAGGAGTTTGCTCCAAAGTTTCTTATATGGTAAGCAATTGCTCCGGCGCACAGTAATTCGTCCCACGCAATCTAGCGGAACAAAAATATTTTCTTTACCATGAAAGTTTGAAATAAGTATTACTTTGTTGTGGTATTCAATGATTACTTTAATCGCAGCGATAGTAACAAAACAATGAGGTACGAAACAAATTATAAACAAAACAAAAGAAGAATACTTAAAGTTATAAAATGGATAAATTTAGTTATTAGAAAAACTAATCCATATTTGAGGGACTTGTTGATAAGACTAAGTTTGTCTTCTTCTTGCCCAAGCCGTGTGTTTACATTTTATAATAATTAGTTTTGTTAATTTTTTTTATATGTTGAGATATATAATCGCTATATATTATTGCTTAACTTATTACTGCTGCTCACCGTGCGCGTTTTTACACGGAGTTTTATGAGTATGCTTGGCCCTTTAGATATTTCTCTATATATTTTTGACCACGCGATGAGGTAGTCTTGAATCTTAATAATCTGTTAATATCTGCTGAATCAGTAATAAGATCAAATATTTTGCCTCATTAACTTAATTAGTAATTAGATTAACATATTTTAACTTTAAAATTAAAAGACGACGATGACTCTAAAAGAAGATGTTCTTTTCAAAGCTCAAGAGGTCAAACTCTTCATAAAGTTAGTGTTATATATATATATATATATATATATATATATATATATATATATATATAATATATATATATATATATATATATATATATATATCTCCTAAAGTCTTGTACCTCAGACAGCTTCATGTTAAAAAACAAGAAAGAACAACGTTAAATACCTTACCTTTAAAGAAGTTAAAAAAAAATTCCGTTTGCTTTTATATAAAAAACCAGATCGTTTGTTTTTTCAAGTTGTCAAAGATTTATTACGAGGTTTGTCATTAAACAAATATTCTAAAAGTAAGGTTGTATTTGTAAAGTTTCTAAATTATACATTTAGAAACTTTACAAATATATTTTTATTATATTATTTATTTATATTTATAAGTTATTTATGTTATTTTTAATTATGTGTTAGGTTATATGTGTTTTTATTTTGTAAGTGTGTAAATATCTTTTATGTTTGTAAATATCTTTTCAAATTTTTGTGACTTGGCTTAGTTTAGAGCAAGAGTGTTGATCTTGCTAGCCAAGTGGTGTACTTTGCTATAATGTGACTTGGCTTTGTTGGGAGCAAGATTGTAGGCCACGCCAGTTAAGTAGTGTACTGTCTTAATGAAATGCATGAATTAAATCTGTTTCTAGTTAGTGTAGTCGTAAAAAGTGTTTAAAAAATATTGTTGAACGTGTTTATAAGAAATGTTGAAAAGATATACAGTTTTTTATTACCTATAAGTTTTTTTATTATTGATAAATTTAATTACATTTTATTGAACAGATATTATACTTCATTAAATATTTTTTATACTGCTCATTTTTGAGCAAATTTGTTTAAAAGATATATACTATTTTTTTATTTATTTATTATTTAACATCGCTTCCAACAAGGCTGCAAGCAACCAATATAAAAGTTGGAAGTTACTGGAAATCTCTCTTTTTTGTTAACAGTTTATGTTTTTTATGATAAATTTTGTTAAAAAATTGGCTTACTTTTTACAAATAGCTCCTCCCCATTTAAACATTTAAGTTTTATTTAAGTCTTCACTTTCTTCATTATATATGTTTAACTTGAAATTATTGTTTTTTTTTTCATAAAGGTATGCGTACAAAGTGCTATATAAGTTTTAGTAACTTTCATTAGGAAAGTTACTTAAACTTAACTTATCAATTTTTTGGATTTTTCGTATAGAGAATGTTTTCTTTATAACAATATTTTAATGTTTTATGCGTTGACATTTTCTCTTTAAAATAATAAATATCTAAAAAAAATTAAAACAGTTCAAGAAGTTTCGATATTTTCAAGTTTATTCACTTAAGGCAAATATATGATTGTTTATAGAGGTTTTCTATTATTAGTTTTGTATTTTCTTATTAATTGCAAATCTTGCATTAAATACATTTCAAAGTAATAAAAAAAATTTTTTGGTGAAGAATTGCATTTCACCATTTAATGCTTGCAGTATTTGCTGAGCAGACAGCCCTTATAATTTTTTCAATTTGCTTTATTTATGAATTCTTATCTTTCTCACTTTGGAATTATTGTTTTGAATGAATATATTGGCTATTTTTGCTTTGTTTTTTATATTTCCGTTATCTTTTTATATGTGAATGAAAACCATTAATACTTTTATCATCTTTTGTCCGATCAAGGTGGTTTCCATTTTTATTAAGTATCGATTGCACAAACAACAGGTTTAAAAATTTATTTCCCTAATGCAGCAGTGAAGACAGCTTAATTGTATCAATTTGTGAAGAATTTTTTACAGAAAGGCTTTTATAAAAAAATCAAGCAGATAACGTTAACTTATTCGAAATAACTCTTTGGCTCATTTTTCTATGTCAAAATTGATTTTTTCAGTAAATCTTTAGGAGTGAGTTAAAATATTATCAGCTTAAGTTTCTAAAATATTAAAAGTTAAAATATTATTTTTAGCCTAAGTTTCCGAAAATACCTGAAGAAATGTTACACTATTGCCTTATATGATATTTTTATTATGTAAAAAATATTAAAGTTAGTTGAGGAGCCCATCTGCGAAGCGCGTAATTTAAAAAAAATTTTGAGATTATTCTATTTCCACGTACGATATATTTAAATATGTGATCTAATTATATTATTAGACAAATTTAAAATATTTTCGATCTAAAAATAGACAAAGAAATTATCAATTTCTGTTGGGGGCCATCCGTAAAGTGCGTACCCAGGTTTTGAATTCTTTTTTTTAATTACTGTACGCAAACTTTTTTTTTTATTTCATTTAAAATGTTATAATATAATGTAACACATTAAGATTTAAATAAGTACATTAAGTAATATTTTATCTGTACTTAATAATAATTTATCTGTACTTAATTCAACTATAAAATATTACTTAATGTACTTATTTCAATTATAAAATGTTACATCATATAACAATATTTTAAAAGAAATTAAAAAAAATGTTTGCATACAGTAATTAAAAAAGTTGAATAGGTACTTTATGGATGGCCCCTTAATGCGCAACCAAAAGTAGTTTAGTTTTTCGATGTTTTCTCAAAGTCAGATTACTTGGACTTAGCGCGTTTTGCAAATGGGCTCCGAAACAATATAATGAGTTAAAACTCTTAATTATAGTAAATTGAAAATTAAACAGAAGGCAAGAACTTTGCCTTCTGGTTGCAAAAATGCTAACTGCATACTTTTTAGCGAAACAAGACATTTTAATGACTACAACAGTCATGGTATTTGAAACATTTGCTTATCATGTTTTTAATTAAATATAATGGTAATTGACATATTTTATTTAAATTAGACTGTTTTCCTTCAAATTAGTTATAGTTTAGCAAGCAAAAGGTTTACAAAAAAGTTCGCATTTTTCCAATTACCAGAACTTTAAATTAATTTATTTTTTACAGTTCACTAAAATAATTAAAGTATAAAGACTAGAATAGCAACAAGTTTAGAAATAGTCGGGTGTGGATTAGACCTACCACGACCCGTATCGTACGGATCATGACAGTTAGTAATGATTATTGAAGCATCTAATGGTTTATCCCAAAAATTACAATTTGCTATTATTGAAATCGGAACAATCATGTTCAAAACCTCTACTGACATGTTTTTGCTTATTTTTGCAGTTGTTCATTTCAGTTGTTATTAAAAACATACTCAGCATAATCACTAATATTGAAACTTGCGCCTTGGAACTCGAACAACAAAATAAACAAACACAAGCAGAGATTCTTCGACAAAACTGTTCCAAAATTCTAACCAGTTCTTTAAAGTTAAAAATAAAAGATAATTTAACAAAACAACAACGCCTTTCTTTACAAAACCTGAAAAAACATTCACATCTAAAGATATATCCGTTTGACAAAGGAACAGGTTTTGCTTTATTATGCGAAAATGAAGCAAAAGCGAAATTAGAAGAACAAATAAAAAATAGTAGAATTATTGATTACTACCCAACACCCACATTCACTACTAAATTTCAAAAACTATTATGTAAATTAAGAAAACAAGGTAAGTTAGACAATGCTACTTATTTTAAAATGTATCCATCAGATTGCGTTCCACCTAGAATCTATGGAATGGTTAAAGCACACAAACCGGAAAAAAACTACCCAATGCGTCCTGTTGTTTCCACTATTAACACACCTCCTTATGGAACATCTGAGTATCTGGTTAAAATTATCTAACCAATATTAAACAAAAACATAACTCGACTAATTAATTCAAGAAACTTTGTCAACGATGCTAAAGAATGGAAGATAGACCCTAATGAAATTCAGGTTTCTTTCGATGTAATTAATTTATATCCATCCGTACCGATCAATGAAGCAATTCCTGTTATTATTAACATATTGAACGATGATCTTGAAGATTTAAAAACTAGGACTAAATTAACTCTCATAGATATACACCAATTAATTGAACTATCGTTAAGCATATGTTACTTTTTATACGAAGATAAAATCCGAATTTTACCTAATTCAGGTCCAATTGGTTTATCATTGATGGTAGTCATAGCTGAAGCATTTTTGCAAAATATAGAAAAAAGAGCACTTTATATAGCCTTTGTTAATTCATTCCAACCAATAACTTATAAAAGATATGTGGATGATAGCCATGCTCGCTTCGATTCAAAAGAAAAGCAAGAATTATTTCTTAAAGCTTTAAATGAACAAAACCCCTCCATAAAATATACCGTTGAACTTGAAAACAAAAGAAAACAACTTAATTTTTTAGATATTTGTATTACAAATACAATGAATGGATTTTATGAGATTCAAATACACCGTAAGGATGCGATAACAAATGTTCAAATAAAACCAAACTCCAACATCAACCCGAGCATAACCATTGGCGTCTTTAAAGGTTTTTTATGTCGAGCAAAACAAATCTGCTCTCAAAAATATCTCTCACAAGAAATTGATTTCCTCATAAATACATTTTTTGAAAACGGCTATAATAAAAATAATCTTATTAAAATAACCAAAAACTATTTAGACGGCATTTCAAAAAATACTACATCTAATCAGTGAGATCAAAAGTTTGTTAAACTACCTTGGATACCTATTATTGGCCCAAAACTCCGAAGAGAATTTAAAAAACAAAACATCAGAGTTATATTTACTTCAGCTCCTAGTTTAAGTAATATATTATGCAACAACAAAACTAAACTACCTCCGAACTCAAATCCGGGGGTTAACAACTTAAATGCTCATGCGGAAATATATATATTGGTGAGACCAAAAAGAAAATCATTTCAAGAAGTGCAAAACACCAAAGAGCTTGCAAAAATCAAAAATGGTCGAGTTCAGGAGCCACGGAACATTCCAAAACATGCCGTGGTAACTTTGATTGGCTAAATCCTAAGACCTTGGCAGTCGTTCAAGAATACAAGATACGAAAAATTAGAGAATCTCTGGAGATTAACAAAGCGAAAGTTCGATGTGAGATAGGTATTGGGGAAGGTGTTCTAAATCGAGATGACGGGGATAAGGTTAAAACAAGAACTTGGGGACCCATTTTGACAAAAATTTAACTGATGTCATTAATATATTTAATTGGTTTTTATATTTGACGCTTTTGAATGTCTTCTTTTTAAACGGTTTGTTTTTATGTTATTTTGTAACGTTTTTTATTATTACCTGATGACGCTGACCACAATAGGTCAGCGAAATATCGTTGATATATTTTTACATCAAAATATATTTAAAAATAGTTATACGCTGCCTTTTTATTAAAATCAACTTACATATTAAATATATATATATATATATATATATCGTATAACAAGAAATGACTTTTAAAGATTTTATATATATATATATATATATATATATATATATATATATATATATATATATATATATATATATATATATATATAATTGTTGAAAGGTAAAGTATTTTGTTAAAAATACAACTCTTGTCTGCTTAAGAGTGATCAATATTTCTTTGTAAAATAGATCGAATTATATTTGTATAGTTTAAATGAAAAAAATACAACTTTTTATTTTTTCCGATTGAGGACCACTGATATTATAGAAGCAGCAAAGACCATCATCTCTATATAGAGCGGTAGTATTAAAGTCTATATAGAGATGATGGTCTTTGCTGCTTCTATAATATCAGTGGTCCTCAATCAGAAAAAATAAAGAAAAATCTAATAAAAATTTTTAAAGACAATTTTAACCTTAACATCACTATCAAACCAAATTTAAAAACCGTAAATTTTCTTGATATCACATTTAACCTTTCTGAGAACTCTTTTAAACCTTATAGAAAACCAGGAGATAATCCTTTATATATTAACATCAATTCAAACCATCCACCAAGCATTATTAAATCGATACCAAAAATGATCTCTAACCGCATCAGTAATATATCTTCAAGCAAAGAAGCTTTTGATAGAGCCGCACCATTTTATAACAATGCCCTCAATTCTTGTGGATTCAAAGATAAGATCAATTTCACTCCAAATATCCAGAAATATAATAAAAAATCTCGAAAAAGAAACATTATTTGGTTTAACCCACCTTATTCACTCAACGTCAGAACAAACGTAGCCAAAACATTATTAAGTACAATTGATAAATGTTTCCTTAAAGGCCACAAATTTTACAAACTTTTTAATCGAAACAACTTAAAGGTTAGTTATAGCTGCCTTCCAAACATCAAGAGTATTGTTACTTCTCATAATAAAAAGATATTATTTCATTCTCATGAAAATGCCAATCAATTATGCAATTGTGGGCAAACCACCTTATGCCCACTCAATGGAAAATGCCTTATAAAAATCTTATTTATATTCACCAAACTCACCAAGAAGAAGAAGGATATTATTACGTTGGGCTTACTGAGAAAACTTTCAAAGACAGGTGGTATAAACATAAAAACTCCTTTGTTTATGAAAGTAAGGCCAACTCCACTGAACTTTCGAAATTTGTGTGGGAATGCAAAAATAAAGGTATAGAACCTATTTCAAAATGGAATATCCTCGATCAAGCGGAACCATTCAAACCTGGTGGTAAATTTTGCAATTTATGCTTGACAGAAAAATACCACATTTTTACGTCGCCATTGAATTTACTTAACAAACGAACCAAGGTTGCGTCAAAATGCCGCCATGAAAATAAATTTCTAATAAAAAAACTTTAATGTCATCAAAGCGGACATTCCATAGCATTTTTTGTATATAATTTTTGTCGTTACTTTTTATTGTTGTTACATCTGATGATCGCTATTGCGTGAAACTTTTTTAATTGAAATTAATTGTACTTTTTTAATTGAAATAGTAATTGAAATATATCTTAATAATTATTTAGTTTTCACTATATATATATATATATATATATATATATATATATATATATATATATATATATATATATATATATATATATATATATATATATATATATATATATATATATATATTAAATATTATCTATATATTAAATAAAACTTCTCTTTACGGTTTAATATCTATTTGTTAAAAATATATTTATTTTTACGATATTTCGAGGGAATATTGATACCTTCGTTATCAAGTATATTAAAAACCATTATAAAAAGTAAAACTGCCATATTATACAAAACTGTTTAAATTTATGAAATAATGTTCTTTGTAAAGGTGAGTTTCCACTCATCCTTTTTTCTACGGGAAAGAGAAAGGGAACGGAAAAATAATCTAGTGAGCACGCGCAGTTTTCCTTCAGACAAGTAAAAACTTGTTACGCATGCTCACGTGATTATTTTTTCATTTTCTATCCCGTAAAATCATATTTCAAAAACATATAAAATCATATAATTGGAACATAAAAATATCTACTCGTGTGACGCAATACCACCACGTCTATATGGAGTAATTAAAGCCCATAGGCCTAAAAAAGGTTACCCAATGAAGTTAATTGTAAACACTATTAATACACCTACATGCAGCATCTCTAAATATTAAGTCAATATGGTACAACCCATTCTAAACTTAAACGAAACGCGTTTAAAAAATTATCAACAATTTGTGGATACAGCAAGAATATAGGAAATTGATAAAAATGAGGTTCAGGCCTTCTTTTGATGTTGTTAATTTGTACTCTTCGGTCTTGAATAAAAAAGCAATCATTATACTAGTTGAAAGATTAAGAAACAACCAGAGTTTTATATCTAAATTAACTTTCAAAGAAATCAGGTCATTTTTAGAACTTTGTCTTTCTGATTGCTACTTTTTATATAAAAATGATATTCATGAACTTGAAAACTTCGGACCAATTGGGTTAGCTCTTAAGGTCGTAGTTGCTGACTGTTTATTACAATATCATGAAAGTTATGCTATTTCATTGGCGCTTAACAAAAACAACCATGTGAAATCATTTAAAAGAAATGTTGATAATATACACTCAAGGTTCCAGGTAGAAGAAGATGTGCAAAAGTTTTTAGATCTACATAACAAATAACACAAAAGTATTCAATACACAATGGAATTTGCAGACTTGACCAATACATTAAACTACCTTGACGTTTCAATTACATACAGTAAAACCGGTACATATAGCTTTAAAAGACATCGCAAAAATGCAATCACAAACGTTCAACTTTCACCAAACTCATGCAATGACCCTAAAATTATATATTGTGTCTTTATTGGTTTCGTCCATAGAGCACTTCGATTATGCATAACAAATAACATTGATGATGAGTCGTCTTTTCTTATCGATGTATTTGTAGATTACGTAATGTAAGAAAAAGTCTGGAAAAACTAGTTAAGTCTACTAAAGAAAATGTTAACAACAAAAAAATCTGATGTAAAATCAAAATTTCCTATTGTCTCCAAAAAGATTTTTGTCTTTACCCTGGATCCCTGGAATCAGTCCTAAGTAAATAAGCAGGATACGCATTAGTGTTTAAGTCCCTAAAAAATCTCCAAACTCTACTAATTTCCAAAAAATAAACCTACAATACCAGTTAATTCCTATCATGGTGTTTACAAATTAGAGTGGTCTTGTGGCAAATGTTATGCTGGTAAAGATCATCATCTCGGATATGCCAGCATCAAACAAGTGTAATCAAGGTAAATGGGAAAAATCAGCTGTACCTGGACAATCCGAAATTACTGGAATGGTCACAATATCTTAAAAATAGAAACAAATAGTTTTTATAGGAAAGTTAGGAAAGCGTTGGAAATACAACACAACGAAAGTACCTTTCGCGACGATGGTCCTATTCGGGATGATGGCGATTATGTGACAACGTCATTTCGGAAACCTATGTTCAAATTCTTACGTCAAAAATTTTTCTTAAAAAAACTCTTTATAAGAATGTCCTAAGGCGAGTTTCCACTCATCCGTTTTTTTACGGAAACGGGATAGAAAATAAAAAAATAATGGCGTGAGCATGCGTAATAAAAGTTTTTATTTGTCCGAAAGAAAACTGTGCATGCTCACGTGATTATTTTTCCCTTCTCTTTCCGTTTCCCGTAGAAAAACGGATGAGTAGAAAATCCGTCTTTACAAAGAACATTGTTTTGTAAATTTAAACAGTTTTGTATAATATAGCAGTTTTATTTTTTATAATGGTTTTTAATAAACTTGATAACGAAGGTATCAATATTCCTTCAAAATACCGTAAAAGTAAATATATTTTTAACAAATATGATATTCAACCATAAAAAAAAAATTTATTTAAAATATTTATACAAATATAATCTATTGAAGATATATATATATATCTTCAATAGATTATATATATATATCTTATATATATATATATATATATATATATATATATATATATATATATATATATATATATATATATATATATATATATATATATATATATATATATATATATATATATATTTATATATATATATATATATATATATATATATATATATATATATATATATATATGTATATATATATATATATATATGTATATATATATATATATATATATATATATATATATATATATATATATATATATATATATATATATATATATATATATATATATATAAATATATATATATATATATATATATATATATATATATATATATATATATATATATATATATATATATATATATATATATATATATATATATATATATATATATATATGTATATATATATATATATAAACAATCTGAATAATTTTGCTAATTGTATATAGTTAAATGATGAATTTGTTTAGACAAAAGATTGGCTCTTTAACTTTTGTGTTAAAGTTGTTACTTTCTTGTTAACTTTTGTCTGTCGTTAACAAAGCAAGTAAAAAAATGCACGTAATGACAACAGATTTATTTTTAGAACTGTTTAGTTTGGTTAGTTTGGATACAAAAGACCAAGTAAAAATCATACTGGAAAAGTACACTTTTTTATATCTAAACATCATTGCAGGTTTTTAGTCTTCATTTTTGTTTATATTTATTTCATCTCTGTTACTAATGATATTGCCAGTTCTTATAATTTTTATAAAGTTAAGTAAATCATCATTATGTTTCACGCTAAAATAGAGCTTTGAATAATACTTTTATCCAGTTTAAATAAATAACAATTCTGAAGGTGTATTAGGAGAATTATCTTTTCGTTTTGAAAGTCTTTAGTTAATAACAGATTTTTAAATTGTTATGAGTCAAAAACACTTAATTTTATGAAGTTTAATGAAAAGTCACGTTACAGAAGACAGAAAAATATTAGTATCTGTTTCTATAACAGAGCAGAAAGAAAAATATAAAAGCCAAGCTACGCTTTCATAGCAAATCTGAGAGGTGCAAATGTTTAGAATGGTTTAAGTACTACAAAATAATATACATCTTTGTACAGTCATTTTGATTTTTGTAATTTTCTTTAGTAAACCTTTTTTTATTAATTTTTAGACTGTTTACCGTTTGACTCCTCTCCCTATTTAACCTAGTGGATTCAAAACAAAAGAACCGCGCTGGAAACATGAGGGGGTTAAAAGGATCAGCCCTTTTTGAATTAATAGTCGGTAAGTCTAATGTGTTTCACTAAGCTAATTAAGTTTCCTTTGCTTTTTTGTATTATATTGAAGTAAGAGACTGTTTTTTAGGTTCACTTGTTTTTTAGAAGTCGTAGCCAGATCGTATGAAAGGGTTTCTCGACGTGAAATAGTTATTTTTACTCAACAACGCCAAGAAAAAGAGCCCGCTGAGAAAACAGAAGAGAAAGAGAAAGATGAAAAAAATTATCTTGAACAATAATGTTGTTTTATTTATAAGTTATTCTTCTATGCCTAAACACATAATCTATGTTTAAACATATATTATGCGGTAGTGGTGTAATGAAAAACCACTCGCTTCATAAGCGAGAGGTTCCGAGTTCAATCCCTACCACATCCCTGGTAGTACCGCGCTCAACTTGTTTCTCCGCGCAGCGGCCTTGTTCGTCAAGGTTCGTGTTTCGGAGTTATAGAGTTGAGAGAGGGTTATAACCACTAGCAAGTAGCCTTCTCGTCTGTAGTGGCATTCTCGGCCTTAAGGAGGTGAATAACAAAAAATATATATATATAAAAGATGTAGAAAATACTTTCTCTTTTATATTGACATCTAAAAGAGGTTTTATTAATAATTTTATGCTATA
>NC_061167.1:2087774-2150274 GCF_022113875.1 Hydra vulgaris | reverse complement strand
TACAAGATTCGCATAATTCTTTAACATAAGTTGTGTAAAAACTGCTTGCAGATGAAAGTTTTGCTCTGTATACTTTAGTAAAAAAAAACTTTAAAAGAAAAAAAATAAAGAGAGTAAAAGTTTTGCTATAAAGAAAACGCAAAAAGAAGGTCCTGAAGAAACTGCTAGTTACAACGAAGAAACATCATAAAACCTTTTAAATAATATCTTCAATGAACCACACACAAATAAGATTTAAAGAAATATAACAATTTTTCTTCTCACAAAAATCTCAAACAGACAGAGAGCTAGGTTTAAAAGCTGAGAATCTGGCTAAACTTTACCCAAAAGACTTATGTAAAAACGAATTTTCTGATGAAGTTCAGAATTTTTTTTCCGTAACAAGAAATATTCTAGCTGGCGAAAAGCCAGTTCATTTTTTAAATGAGGTTTATGCAAAGAGGCTGCACTTTATATTTTCACAATGGATAAGAAGCAATTGTGCTACTTGATAACCCTTTCAATTGAATCAGATTTATCCAATAACATTCCTTAAGACAAAGTTACTTCAAGTTTTGCCGCTAAGTAAGGCAGGAAGAATTGTTCGTCTATTACGATTTTACCGTAAGATTTTACCATTTTATTTTTATAAACCAAAATGAATTAAATGTGACTTTAGGTTTTCTATGAAAGTAAACCAAAAATAGCTATACTATTTTTTTTTTTTTTTTGCTATTTTTCATTTAAAGAACTGAAATATGATAGGGCATCCATTAAACTTTTGGACCCGGGCATCACGGTATCTCTGGGCGGGCCGCTATATAAATATATATATATATATATATATATATATATATACATATATATATATATATATATATATATATATATATATATATATATATATATATATATATATATATATATATATATATATATATATATATATATATATATATGTATATATATATATCTATACATATATATATATATATATATATATATATATATATATATATATATATATATATATATATATATATATATATATATATATATATATATATATATATATATATATACACACATACGTACACACATACATAGATGTAAAATATATATATTTATATTATTGTATAAACGCACACACACACACACACACACACACACACACACACACACACGTATATATATATATATATATATATATATATATATATATATATATATATATATTAGAGTAGGCCACAGTCTTACATAACTTTTTCAAAGTATTAATTTTACTAGTAGCTGCATAAAATGTTGTTCCTTTTACTATAAAAATCATTTTTTGTTACGAAAGTATTAACGTAGCTTATTTCTAAGTTCTGCCGAATTTAATTTTAAGTTTCAGTTATACAAATAAATCCAAAACACAAAACTTCCATTGCTTCTGTTCCGTTTTTTAAGTTGTTCGGCATAATATTTACTAATAACGGCATATTTCTATTGTTTTTCATGTAAACAAACAAAACATGCGACGCATTCTTGTTTATTTAAAAATAATGTAAGCAACATACCCAGCCAGCAAATAACGTTGAAATAACGTTGAAATATCGTTGAAACCTAACGTTGAATTAACGTTTATTTAACGTGTAGAATGAAAGTTTTTTTCAACGTTGGTTTATCAACGTAAAATCAACGTTAGATTCAAACTTTATATCAACGTTGATTCGGCGCGAAAAAACGTTACAACAACGTTGAATTTACGTTGATACAACGTTTAAAATGATAGTTTTTTTAACGTTGATTTATCAACGTTAAACGACTGTAAAACACTTTTTCACCATCAAAACGTGCTATGTATGTCAAAATGTATATATGTATGTAAACGTGCTATGTGCGTCAAAATATGACCACCATCAAAACGTACTATGCATGTACATTAGTGTTGCTGTACATTATCAAGGTATATAATGGATATTAAATCTATTCATAGTCTATACTTAGACTATATAGAACTTTTTCAGTTTAGTTTAAAATAGCTAGGTATGATTAAAGAAAGAAATAAAACTTGTTTTATTCAAAAATACATATTCAAATATTACATATATTTACATGTAATTGAATAAAATCTACACAAATTTTTTCTCTTTTCCACCACCTTTTTGAAATAAAGCGTAATTTAGAAAGTCAAACCATGTTCCATTAACCTAGGGTTCTTTTGGTCCATCGTATACAATAGAAGAAGCTGTAAATAAAAAAATATTTTAAAAAAATCAAAAAGGGAAGATTTAAAAAATAAATAATGAATGGAAAAGTGTTACAACTTATGAAGGTATATCTTTTTTAACGCCATATAGATTAGTGTTCCTAAAACATATTTTTCCACCTTTGCCCTTCATATCCACGGAGGCCATATAACTTTTCGAAAATACTCTGAATTTTTAAAAAATAATTTTACTGTTAGTTGGTTATTAATAACTTTTTCAAATATTTAATTTAAACAAAACAACCTTTTTACTATATTAAAAATAAATTAATAATCAAAATATAAAACATTTCTAGCATTGAAAAATAATTTTCGGGGTGGCCACATAAAATTTTTGTAAGAAATTTTATGTGGCCATTTATTAATGGTTTAACGTCCATGATTATACACTTATGGGGCGTGGACAGGTATCAAATAATGTCATTTGTTATGTTAAATAGCATGCATTTTCTAAAGCAATTTTTTACAATTCCATGCACTTTAAGGCGTTAACCAGTTTTGCAGACCGAGAATGGGTATTTTAAACATTATATATCCATCAAAAATTAAAAAAGGAAGAATTAATGAGGAGCTTTGATCAAATTTTTACCTCTTTATAGGATAATAGAGGATTTTAGATGTGGTTTTAAAAAAAGAGGACTTTAGAGGATTTTAGAGGAGCTGCAGACACCCTGATTATAAATGAGGTAACTCCACCAATTAACTGTAATTGATTTATCTGTAAAAAAACATAAGTAAATCTAATATTATGCTTGTGGTGATATATTATATTGTGGAGAACCATCCAAACCACACAAGTGGAAAATTTGCATCCAAGTTTCCACTTGTGTGCAAATCTTGCATCCACTTGTCAACATTCTCATTATCACATTTTTCTTTTTTAGTTGTGAATTTAAAATTTTTACAATACTGTTTGCTTTCTTTTAGAATTGAAATAGTTATACAAATAAATATATATTTTGTATCAACAAAATAACTCTTCTTACCACATTATTTAAAAAATAATAATTGTAATATATAGATGTAATACCTAAAGAGAATTTAGTTTTTATTTGTATAAACTTAAGCCAATTCTTCTCTGCATTTTAGTGCAGTCAATGCTTTGGTACCTGGAAGCCGATAGCTAATCCAATTAGATAGAATTACTTCTTCTTGTAAATCTTCATTCCAAACAGCTTCTTTCCGCATATTCGGTTTTGAAAAAATTACATGAACTAATATAAAATGAAGAAACCATAGTATAAGTGTACTAACAGGCCTAATTAAACTAGCTAAATTTGAACATTTTATAACCATGATACTTGCTAAACAATAATGTTAGTAGACATTATTAGCAAAATTAAGATTTTTTTTATTTTATAAATTTATTATATTTTAAACTCATTTTTATTAATTTATTTATTACTCTATTATTCAGCAGAGATCTGAATATATCATGTTCAAATAACTTATTGCTCAATAACAAAGACAAATAATGAAAGAATACTAGGTTGCTAAAACATAAACATCTACATAAGATAATTATGGAATATTGAAAAAAAATAGAAATACAAATAAACAAAAATACTCATTATTAATATAAAATATAGTAGTATAATATAAGGTATATTATAATATATGACACAATAATATCTACTTTTAATTGAAATAGCAACAACTATTAATTGTTAAAACTGTTAATAAAAACAACAAAATTTAATAAAATGTTAATAAAATGTTAATAAAATTTAACAAAATGTTAATAAAAACAACAAAAATTGTTAAAAACTGTTAATAAAAACAACAAAAATTAAAAAAGAAAATAATTTGATAAACAATAAATTATCATTCAAACAATTTTCAAGACCAAAAAATAACTTGTAACTTTTTTTTTTACTCATCTTCATCTAATAAACATTAATATTAATACCAATTTTAAACATTATTATAATTTATTTTTTATCAAAAAATAAAAATATTACATCAGTTACTTTTTGGGCTTTTCTTATTTTACTTAAAACATCAACTCAATTCTAGGCTTTTTACATAATTGAGTTTTAATTTGTAATGTTGAATTAACACTAAAAAAAAAATATTAGCAGATAAAAAGAAAATATTTCTTTATTGAAATATATGTAATCATTTCAATTAGGAAATTTTAGATTTATTTTTATAAATATAAATTTATATCAATCAATTTAATTTTTTTCTTTTCCGCCACCTTTTCGAAATGAAGCGCATTTTTAGAAGTTAGACAAAATGCCATCAATTAAAGTTTCAGTCACTCCATCGAATTCAATAGAAGAAGCTGTTAATAAAAAAAAATTAGAAAAAAAAAAAAAAAAAACACAAGGAGAAATTTTTGAATATATAAAAAAAGAGAATAAAAAAGTTTTACATATCTTTTAAAGGTATACCTTTCACTACACCATATAAATTAGTGCTCTTAAAGCATATTTCCACCTTTCCCCTTCATATTCATGGAGGTCACAAAATTGTTGGAAAATATTCTAAATTTTAATAGATAAGAGAACTGATATTAATTATGCGAGAACTAATATTAATTTTTTATTTTTAATTTAAATTGAACTTATTATTAAACAATTTTTTTGCTAAATAATTTAATCCTTAAAATTCTTGAATAATTAAAAATTATTTTGATAACCTCAGCATTTTAAAGATATTCCATCAATTGCAATTGATTCACCTAAAAAACAACAAGTAAAGCTAATATTATTGTTTGAAATTTTAATTATCTTTATACAAATACTCATCATATTTTTAAAGTTACTGATAAAAATGGATTTAATTAAAATCACTTCATTTGTATTAAAAAATTAATATTAAAGCCTTAATCATACATTATACAAGAGTATTTTGTAATACAATCTAAATAGTTGTTGCGATATGTAGTTTTTTTATCCGAAATTTAGCTCCTGTAAACTTTAGAAAATTTTTAAAAGAAATTATTGATGAATTTGGAGCTACGGGTACTAATGTTTTTATATTGTTGTAATGTTTGTATTCATTCCTTGTTAGTTTCTGTAAGTCAAAATTTTAAGGTGTTTCCATAATAAATTCTGTTATATCTGAAATTTAGTGTTAGTCTGAATAATTTAATTTCTAAAATCTGTTTTGCATTGCCTGTCTTATAACATCTTTACTATGAACAAAAACGATGTGGTTTAAAAGTGAGCTAGAAGCTTTCAACAATGAAGAAAATATTGCATTCGCTAATCCTAAAAATATATTAAACCTGTCAGCAAAATCAGCTGTCAATAATCCAAATATTAGCATCATTAAAAATTCATCTTTGCTGCATTACATTTATTTTGGTCCAATTAGTTAAGGATTTTTTTAAATTTCAAAAAACAGAAGTAAATTTATTTTTAATATCACTTTATCTCTTTTGATTAATGGTGATACTACACTAACTGATGAAACACATTGACATATGTAAGGCCAGTATAAAAGTCGCAAGATCTATTATTTTTAAAATAAATGTTTGCATACAAGTAAATTGCAATAACACAATTTGTTTGGATTATGTTTATATACAAATTTGTCTGTTTTCATAGTAATAACTGATGTGATTGAAGTTAATTTTTCATATAAATCTTTATTTTTTTATTTCGTGCTGAAGTTCTTTTTTTAAAGTTATCAATTTCCTTTTTTAATTCTTGATGCTCTATTAAAAAACAACGCTTAGCATTAAATTCAACATAATTAATGGATCATTTTTAGAACAAGTTGTATTATATTTAAATTTAATAATATTAGTCTTTGAGCATTGTAACCCAAGTTAAATGAAAAATATCGATTTTTAAACGATAATGTTCTTTCAGGAAAATCGTTTGAAGATGTTTTCGATCTCTTGAAAATTCTATATGGTATAATTTCAGTATTTACATTTTTTTCCATTATGAATCTCTATAATGTTAACCGTTGAAATAATGTTTACGTTTTTACTTCCATTTCTGCGCGCGCATAAATTTTATATCGTACTTTTTGTCAACAATGATTTATCGTTAAATAATCAACGTTTAAACTGTAACGTTGATTTAACGTTGAAATAACGTTAAATAATCAACGTTTAAACGGTAACGTTGTTTTAATGTTGTGATATAGTTGAACAACGTTGAAACAACGCTTCAACCGAATTTCAACGTTGAAACAACGTAATAATGCCGGCTGATTAGTCTTTTGCAGCATACAGGAATGTTTTATCTATTTTAACTAATTTGTTATATTTTTATTATAATTACTGTTTTTTTTTTCTAAATATTTTGCATAAGTAACAGCCGCCTAAATCATAAAGTTTATGTACGAAAAGAAATGTAATTTAAATTCTTCTATATAATTAAATACCATGCAATTTCACGATACTTAAATATTTTTTATTTAAAATAAAATAATTTATTATTCTCAAACAACATAGATGCATTTAAAGACAGTTTAAAAAACAAGATTAATAAAAAAAAAAACGAAGTATCATAAAGCAAGTATCACAACACTACTATATTTTTTAAGAAAGCAAGATAATTTATTGATTCTATAATTATATTCATCTTTCCATTCGTTTTTAAGAAATAAAGATGTTTTACGTATTATTATTTTTCTAGCAGTCATACAATTTAATTCATTTTAACATTTTAACATGGCATTGCATACACAAAAAAGAAAAGAAAATTTGTCTGCAAAAAATAATTTGACTGAGTCAATCAAAAAGAAATACTCAAAATTATTGAAATCAACCAATGAAATATGCTTGGTTGGATATCCGCTGGCAGATATTTATACCAGTTCTCTGCCTACTACAGAGATGTCTACAGGTTTTTTAGGTTTATACTGTTTAAAGATTTTTATAACTTAAATTTTTTATTTCCAAAAATAACTTTATTTTTCAATTAGAAAATAAACTTCAATTCATCTTTTGTTTACTTGTTAAGGTATCAATTAAAAATGATGAACAGTTCGCTTCAAGTGTTTTCTAAATGTACAAAAGAATTAGGTACTAAAAGCAACATTTCAAAATTAAAATTAGCTGCAAAATTAACGATGAAAACCGTTAAAGTATTTTGGGATAAAGCTGATATTCCTTGCAAGCAGGAAAAGTATATTGTTGAAAGTATTATTAAGTTACATGATAAATGGAGAAATCTTGCAAAGTCTAAACATAAATGTTTTTCAAAAAAAGATTTACTTATTCAAGGCTTCAAAAAAATAATGGATAATATATTTGATATTAGTTCTCCGAATTGGAAAAAATATGTTAAAAAAACCAGATCAAATTTAAATGCAGAAGAAAATATTCTCTGGTTTTCAGCACTCAAAAGTGGAGTAAAAACCGGAGGACTAGGTGGAAAAGATAATTTGTTGAAATTGTCAAAAGAAAAATAGAGAAGGAGGAAAAAGAAAAATTAAGAATCAATAAAGAAAAGAAAAGAAAAATAAATGATAAAGAAGTTGATTTCAGCATTTATAAAAGTGATAGTGACTCAACTGAAGAATCATTTTTTGCTGGATCTAGAAGTTCTATGTACTCAGATTCTCAGAGCTCTTCTAAAATTGATTATGAAGTAAATAGTTTTGAATCTTCTGCAGATGTAGTGGAAAATGTTGTATCAGATAATATCAATTTAATTTTGCCAAGAAACTTTGTTTGTCATCCAATGATAACAGCAACAGCTGATAGATCTAAACTATCAAACGCACAGCTTATGATGAATGTTTCAGCAATCCTGGTTCTAGGTTATTTTTTTTTTTGTTATTTAAATCACTAATCAGTTTCATCAGTTTTTAATTAGTGTGATGAGTTGATAAGAAAAATTTTATTCTGTATTTTTTAGGTGGTGTTAAAGCTGATGATGTAGATATTTCACTAAACACATGATGTAGATATTTCACTAAACGAGGAAGGTAAAATTTTATCTATTAAACCTATTCAGTCAAGCACAGGACATTCTATATGTAAAGGAATCATCAAAGATTTAGAAAAATGGGATCTTAAAAATAATATTGTTGCCCAAGTTTTCGATACAACGGCATGTATTACTGGAGTAAGAAACGGAGCAGCAACACTTCTTGAAGAATGCAAATCTATAAAAACGCTTCTCTGGCTTGCATGTCGTCATCATACTTTAGAATTAATCCTAGGGTCGTTTTGGAAAGCTTTATTTCAAAAAGAGATATCATCTGATGATAATATAGAGTTTCAAAAAGAATGGCTTCTCTCTAAAAAAATTCCTCTCAAACTTTCAAATAGATCCCTTGATCTTAAAAATTAATTCTTAAAACAAAAAGCAAATGAAACTCGCAATTTCTTAGAAAAAGTATTGCAGTCTAAGCATCATCCAAGAGACGATTACAAAGAGGCTGCAGAACTAGCAATTTTTCTATTAGGTGGAGAAGAGCCCAAGAAATAGAAAACATGTGGTGCTCACCATCATGCAAGATGGATGGCGCATTTGCTTTATGCACCAAAGATGTTAATATTTAAAAAAGATTTAACCAAACCTGATTTAAAAAATATTTTTGACTTTAAGCTCAGCTATTAAAGCTTGGTTAGAAGCGCCAAAGGCTTACGATGATCCAATTAATGATATAGAATTATTTAATGATCTAGAAGCACATAAAGGTATTCCGAACTTCGGTGTACCTGCTGAAAAAGCTCAATATGTTTTAAGCAGACACTCTTGGTATCTAACCGAGCAGGTTTCGGTATTAAGTTTATTGTCAAATAAACTTTCTCTAAATGATAAAGATAAAATTGCAAAAAAAATGCTAGAATACGAAAAACCACTTGGTATCAATTGCGGTAAACCAACTCTTCCACTGATTAGAAAAAATTCCGATATTATTTCTTATAATGGGAAAAGGTCATGGTTAATTTTACTTAATTTAAAAGATGATGGAAAATGACTTAAAATTCCTTTTTCAGGACGACAATGCTTATTATTTGAAAATGAAACTGTTTATTAAAACTCTAAAAGTGACAAATGACGCGGCTGAGAGAGGAGTTAAGTTGTGTTCCGATTATCTCCAAATACTTTCAAAGGTAAGCCGTAAAATGAGTTGAGAAGGCAATTAAAAAATCTACATAATCATAAAAATTTACTATTAGAACAGATTAAAATAAAATTTCTTATCTTAAGGAGGCTGTACGAAACAAAGTTTTTAACGTGGTTGAAAATCACAGAAAAGTTGTAGGCAATTGTAATAAGAAGCAATTATTCGTTGGTTTAGCTGAGTATAAATAATAACCGCTTTTTTATTATCTTTTCTGTTTTTCTTTAGCCTGGTCATAAGACTGTCACGTATTATTTGAATAGCCCCAAATAATTTTTTTCCAAATTAATCAACTCTTCTGTAATTCAGGCAATCTATCATTTAAAAAGAAGTTATAAAAGCAGTTATTACTTGAATTGTGGTAAACCCCTCCCATATGGGAAGAGGGGTATTGAAAGTGTCACCAAATATCACATGGAGAGGGTAGTTAGCTACAATGTGACGCGAATTACAATTCTTATAATAGCAGAATTAGTAAACTTTTAGCAAAAAATTACTTAGAGATATATCTTTTTTAACAATAATAGCACTGCGCATAAAAGAGGGGGCGGGGGAGGAGTTGATAAACAAGTAATACAAAATGATACATGGGGGAAGTTCAAAAAGGGTCAAAAACGTGTTGTCTATTAAATGAACAGCCTCAAATAACAAATATTTTCTATAGATATAAAATATCAAATCTTTTTTCACTTTCCTAAAAAATCCTAATTTTGACATATTTTAGACTAAAAATGAAAATAATCAAATCAAATTCGGCAGCACTCAATGATGTTTTTTTCCAATTTTTTTTTTTATAGTTTGTATTCATATGTGAAAAGGATCACGCTTTTTTGCAGACATGTTAAATTTTCAAATTTTTTTGAAAAACAAATTTTTATATTGAAAAAAAGTTGAAGCAGTGAGCAAAAAAATATCATAAATATAGAACATATTTATATGAAGTTTAAAAAAAATTTTATTGAAATTCTACTGTCAGATTTTAAGAAAACTGATTTCAAATAAATAAACAAATTTTTGAATTACACTAAAAAGTTGTTAATTGAAAATAAAGTTTAAGTACTCTAAGATATTTTTTATTCTATTTTTATTTATATTTTTTGTGAAAATTTTGTAATAATATACTGATCTACATAAAAATAAGGCTACAACATTGAGTTTTTAGAGATCAAAAAACAAATAACACGGTTGCTATATAAAATATACTCTGTAGTTAAGAACCGTCGCCATTTTAAAAGTTCAAAATTTTTTTGGCATTTTCTCACGCATGCGTACCTAAACATAGCGCTTGTAAACGACCGTGGGCATCGGGCAGAGCTTTTTATCTTACTTTGATAAAAACAGTTTTTCATATATGAAAAGTAGGAATACTATAATGTATAGGATACTATAGTATACTAAAAAATCGTTGCGACCCGAGAAAAAAAAACTTTTTTAGAAGTTTATTATGGATTAACAAAGACGTCTTAAAGACGCTTTTTTTACGTCTTTTTATAACAAAATTATAACAAAAAAGTCGCCTTTTCGATGTCGATAAAAGATGTCTTTCAGATTTGCATAATTGACTAAAAAAAGGCGTCTTAATAACATCATTAATTAGACTTTTAAAGACGTCTTTTCGACGTCTTTTCTCCCAATGGGATGCAGCTCTACTTGCCGTTTAAACGACGACATTACATTTAATTTGGTAACATATTATTTTACAACTGTTTTTTAAACTTGCTTTCTTGTGTGTGTGTGTGTGTGTGTGTGTGTGTGTGTGTGTGTGTGTGTGTGTGTGTGTGTGTGTGTGTGTGTGTGTATGTGTATGTGTGTGTGTGTTTGTCCGTCCGGTTAGAATTTTTGAAGCTATATTTAACCCACTTCCCGACTAGCTAGACTCTGCAAATTTCAGGATAGCTCAGAACTCAATGACAATGCAATTTAAAACAATTGTCAAGCTTTGGCAGTCAATATTTATCTCAATTTCAACAAAATAAAATTAAATAGCCACTTTAGTGAGCACTTACAAAAAACATCAGTTTTTAAAAACTTTGTTAATTATTTTTAATGAATGAGTTCAATACATTTGCAATTCTTTTGTCACGTAACTCTAACTAATTATATAAAATAATTTGAAACGGACAAAAAATATTTCAAATAATTCAGCTAGCGTATGCCAGCAAAATTTTGGGTTTTATTTTACTAAAGAAGTTATTAATACAACGTTTAAACGTTTTAGACGTTTTTTATACGCTTTAAAGATATCTTTTTTTTTAAGAACGAATTTTTGCTGGGATTGAACAAAAAATTAGTAAACAAATAAATAATAGTGTAAGTGTTAAAAACAAACAAATCTAAATAGTAAAAAATAATCTACAATAAAAAATAAATTTTTTCTAAAAAGAACGTTTTTTAAATGAACGCAAAAGTAAAATTAATTTTTCTTTAAGCTAGTCAGAGTGTCTGATTACATTTCTCTTATAATGACGACAGATTTTATAAAAATTTAATACACGTAAAATGAAAAACGTTGATTATAATTAGACAAGAGTGAAGTTTTTTTTCTTGAACAGAAACCAAGAAACGGGTGACATTAATATAAAATACCTATTGCAGATGTTATTTTTGATTCAATGTGTCTAATATAATTTCTCCAAGATAAATTTTCATTGATTTAAACAACAAAAAACTTTGCATATTTTTCCCGTTTTATGGTTATTTTGTTATTGAGCTGGTCTGGAATTTTAAACGGTAAAGACATTGATTGACCTGTTTTATGAAATAAGATGTAGTTAGTTTTTTCCCAGTTTATTTGCTCTAAACCTTAAACGAAAATTTTCCAGTTCAGTATTAATTGTTCCGAACATCGATTTTAAATTACTATGATTATAAAATAAAGTTGTGTCATCACCATTCATTATTAAAGATACTATAGACGATGCTTTATGCATATTGCATAAGCATCTACTATGGACGATGCTTTATGCATATTGCATAAATAATGTAAATTAAAAACAATAACGGTCTTAAGATTAAGCCCTGAGGGAAACTTAATATCAAGAACACTTGACTCTTTGTTAATTGCAAACCACTTTCTGATACTCAGATAGTTTTTTACCCATTTATACATCAGTCCTTTGATACAATAATGTTTTAATTTTGATAGTAAGATGTTGTGGTCAACTGTATTAAATACCTTTGAAATAAAATGAAATGAGATATTAAACGCAAAACTTAAAAATTCTTAATAAAAGCCTTAAAACAAAATAACTTAAAGTAATTGTAGTTCAGTGCACTTAAAAATTTTGAGTATAGTATATTGGTGTTTGCAAAGAAACATTAAGTTATTTTTTGATATAAAACTTTTTTTTTAACTTTGTTGTATAGGTTTGGCGCTTAACCATTCCTATATAAATAATATATGAACAAATATGTTATTTGTTTAAATTTGTTATTTATAAAATTTAAAAAAAGCAACTTATATAACGTTTTATTCAAGATTGTATGTAATATAACGAAACTTTTCTAACAATTACAAGTCTATTTTGCTTTTTGTTTTGACTTTTGATATATAATATATGTAATTATACTTTAACAAGTTGACAAGATTGAAAAAACACGAAACATATTGTCTCATTCAAGTGAAAAATTTGAAACTTCAATTTTAGATTTGCCTTTCTCTTGATAATTTTTTATTTCTAAAATTACGTCATCTGCTTCTAAGACCCAAAGTCGTCCCGAAGGGGGAGGGGGTATCCCACTTCCCAAAGCTGTCATATAAGCATTTGACTTGGTACACGGAGCAAGTTTTAAACTATAACTGACAAATTGCAAATATTGAGGATCTTTTGTTTTGTTTTTTTGTTTTTGGTGTTTTTAGTTAGCAAATAAATACATACAACCCCACCTTCCCCATGGAAGACCTCTTCGGGACGCCCCTGCTTAGACCATTAAAAATGATAAACTTTTTTGTAAACTGTAGAAGCCACAATTTTTTAGCGTTTATGACGTCACTTTGTGGTAGAAAAATCTAGAAAAACAAACTAGTAATAAGATTTCTTTTAAATATTTTAGAAAAACTCCTTCTACTAAAGATATATGTAATTTATTTTTATGGGATATATTCTATTTAAGACAAAAACTATTTATATTTTACTATTGTAATAAATATAAACTCTTATCCGTGAAATGATGTATCCGTACCAGTTTTATATCTTTATGTGCAAAATATTTAAAATTAATCAAAAAATGTAAGATGAATGCAAAAGAAAACATGACTTATTTTCTTCAATCCTAAAAAATATTGAAGTAAATAAGGTATAGGTATATAAATAATAGGTGTGGAATTGATATGTATAGAAATGGTAGATTTGGTAAAGACCCGTATTTTACGAATTCAGAAAGTTATGATATATAAGGAAAAAGTACAAAAAAGTTCGGTTTAGAATAAACGTAAAAGACTCGTATTTTTACGGGATCTCAGCTTGTATTTATTATTAAGATTTAGATTTTTTTAGAGTTAATTAACAAAATAATTGCAAAACTCATTCATTAAAATTTCTGCTTCATAAGCTGATGGCAAACTTCCTAATTTATTTTTATAGCAATTTATGATAATTATCAAATCAAAAACAGTGTGAATGTACTTTAGTATAACAATTTTATTAATGCTTATCAAGTCATTTAAATAAAAAAAAATCTTTTAGTTTGTCAAAAATTTAACTTAAACTTCTTATGTTTATGCGTATTGCCTTTAGGCCATTCACCATAAGGTTAAATTTTTAAAATGCTGCTCAGTATTTAGAATTAAATCGTTTAAAACATTTTTGACGTAAAAACTGCTATCACAGTTTTAGAGGGAGAGGGGTGCAGGCATAGGTGTTATTTGTGACAGAAGGGAAGGGATTAAAAATTGACAAATATAATGTGACATACTATACGTACTATGTAGACGACTCCCATTAATAGCATTTACAAAAGATTTGTTTTACTTAAACAAAAATAAAAACCAAATAAGAATATCCTTTAAAATAAAAATGATTTTATCCTTATTTAAACTCCAATAACTTATCCAAATTTGCAAGTAAGGAGGTCTTCGTGTGATCCAGAGAGTCAGATGCAATGGTTAATGTTTTAAGATATTTTTGCCAGATTGCTGCAGTGGAAAAATAAATTTGATATTGACCATAATGTGCAGCTTGAGGCTCATTCTGACAAAAAACACTTAAAGTTTTGTGCATATTTAATCTGAATAGTAGCAATATTCGATGAGAGATTCATGAATTTAGTAATGCTTAGTTTAAAACATTTAGTTTGGTTACCATTGATACTGACACGAGTTGCGGACTTTTCTTTCATACTCACAATGTCAGTTATCAATTCTATAACACTTTCAAACTTTTTAATTTTTTTTACTACAGCGTAACGCTTTTCATCTACTTTCTGCAATTGGTACTAACTTGTTTCAAATTTTAGTAGTTTAACGGTGGTCAAGTATTGCTGGAAAAACTTCAGATCTTTAGATTTGTTATATTTGTTGTAGAACAATCATTTAATGAGTCTATACAAACAAAATGTTGAGACATTTTCTTACAAGTTTTAACGTTGACCAACAGTAAACGATCAACGTTCACTAAAGAATCCAAAGCAAATTGCATGTTTTCGTGGTAAGAACAAACGCAGATGTTGTGAGGTAACTTTGTAATAGATCGGAGGTTTATTGGTTGTTGTTCACAAAACCTGTTTAATCCAATCTTGATATCCAAATTATCATGTTTAAAAAGCTGGTACGCTTTTTTCAGGGTTAAAAGAAGATGACGAACTTGGATCTAAATCTTCTTTCCATTTTCAATTACTGAGACAAAGTCCTTAACATTTCTCTGTTTTTTTAAATAGTTACTATTTCGCAAACTATGTTTATTCTTTACTTTAAAGGTAAATAGATCTTTAAAAACATGAAATAAAAACTTATTCATACAACAAAACGTAAAACATTAAATATTGAACAAGTTAAGTTCATAAACGTTTAATACATTCATATCTTTAAATAAAAATTTTGCATTTGAAAAACGATTTAAAAAATAGATTATTTGAATTGCATGTTTCTGATGGCGGTAAAGACGTTGGAACTTACTTTTACCTGTACTTCCCCAGGCAATATTTACATAGTTTATATAGCTATGAATCAATGAGTAGTATAGTTGTTTTAAATTATTTTTATTTAAATAATTTCTGGTCTTATAGAGAATGCCAATACTTTTCACAACTTTTGTTGATATATAATCAATATGAGTTTTCCATGTCATATTTTTGTCAAGATAAATACCTAGAAATTTTAAAACAGAATCTTTTGTTATTTCTATTTATCAATATAAAGTTTAGGTAAATCATTAGGCAAAAAACGTTTTTTTTTGAGGAGTGGAAAAGGGTCCACTTTGTTTTGTCAATATTTAAGGTTAATTTATTGCATTTAAACCAAGTAGAAACTTGATTAAGTTCTTTATTCTCATTTTAAAAAAGTTTTATTAATGTTTTTGTTTGATAAAAATAAATTGGTATTGTCGGCAAACATGATGCTCATAAGATTCGAGGCCTTATTCAAATCGTTGATGTATACTAAAAAAAAAAAGTGGACCAAGGATAGAACCCTGTGAAACACCACATTTTATTTCAATTAATGTTTTATTTTGAAGATTAATAGGAAGCATTTCTTCTTCGTGGTAGACGAATTGCTTTCTATTTGACAAGTAGCTTTTATACCATTTGATCTTTTTACCTGTTAATCCGTCGAACTCAAGTTTTTTAATTAAGATATCATGATTGACTGTATCAAAAGCCTTTGATAAATCGACAAAAACACCAAGTGTATATTGTCATTTAGCAAAAGAATTTGAGACTTCACTTGTAAACGGAATAATGGCTTGCTCAGTTGAACTATTTTTTTTTAAAGCCGAATCGATTTAAAATTAGGTAATTATGTTTTTTCGAAGATGATTTTTTCTAATATTTTTGAAAACGTAGGAAGAATAGAAATAGGGCAATAATTATTTACGTTCGATTTTTCTCCTTCTTTATAAATCTGGATAACTTTAGCAATTTTTAATAGATCACGGAACACCCCTTGTTGTATAGATGTTTGGAAAACTTTAGATAGAACATTTTTCAAACTTTCATAGCAATCTTTAATAATGTTCCCGTTTATTCCATCCACACCGATTGCTTTGTTTCTTTTTAGACATTTGAAGGCTCTTTCAAACTCTTCAATCGATATGTCTAGGAAAAAGTCATAGGGAGAAAGTAAATTATTTTAAAAAATTCATTAAAAAAATTACTTTCTAAGTTCCCCATGAATAAATTGGCTTAAACAGGAGCAAGTGGAGCTTAGCTACATCATCAATTTGATCATATTATTTACCAAAAAACAAAAAATGAGGATTACAGGCTGCAAACCTAAATAATTTTTTTAAAATTCGCATTAGAAATTTTAAGATCCGGATTTTTATTTAATATTTATAAACCGCTAATTCAATGGTCTTTTCCAATAGAATATTACCCAGTGGGAAAAAAGACGTTGAAAAGACGTCTTTAAAAGTCTTATTTACAATGTCTTTAAGACGTCTTTTTTTAATCGATTATGCAAATCTAAAAGACATCTTTTTTCTACATCGAAAAGACGTCTTTTTTATCGTAATCTTGTCATGAAAAGACATAAAATATGCGTTTTTAAGACGCCTTTTTTTAATCAAATATGTAAATCTAAAAAAGTGTTTTTTCTCAGGGCCGGAACTACTTTTTTGCCATACTTATTAGTATACTATAGTACCTTCATACAAAGTATGATAAACACCTCTTTTAAATGTCAATATAAAAGAGGAAGCATTTTCTACATCTATTATATGTTTAAATATAGGAGAATAATTTATAAATAAAACAGAATATTTTTTTATCTTTTTCTTTCTTTTCTGTTTCTAGAGCGAGCTCTATTTCTTAGCGTTGTTGAATAAAATTAACAATTTCACGTCGAGAAATCCTTTCATACAAGCTGGTTACCACTTCTAAAAAACGAGTGAACATAAAAAACAGTCTATTGCTTAAATGTAATACAAAAAAAGTAGCACATTATACTTTCTGACTATTAATTCAAAAAGCGCTGATTCTTTTATTCCACTCATGTTTCCAGCGCGGTTCCTTAATTTCGAACCCACTAGGTTAGATTGAAGTTAAACGGTAAACAGTCTAAAAATATATAAAAATGAGTGTGCTAAATAAATTTACAACCATCAAAATGACTGTACAACGATGTATTTTATTATGTAGTACTTAAATCAAGCTAAACATTTGCACCTCTCAGATTTGCTATGAAAGCCAAGTTATTGAAAACAGATATTGATATTTTTCTGTCTTCTATATTATAATTGAATTTTGCTGAAATTAAGTGTTGTAGACGCATAACAATTTAAAAAACCGTTATTGACTAAAGACAAAACAAAAAGATAATTCAGCTAATACACCTTGAGAGTTGTTATTCATTTAAACTAGAAAAAAGTATTTGTCAAAGCTCTATTTTAGCCTGAAACATAAGGATGCTTTGCTTAACAACATAAAATCATAAAAACTGGCGATATCATTAGCAACAAAAATGAAATACACATAAACAAAAATGAAGACTAGAAAGTTGCAATGATAATTAGATATAAGAAAGTGTACCTTTCCAGTATCATTTCCACTTGGTATTTTGTATCTAAACAAAAAATTTTGCGAACATTTCTAAAGATAAATCTGTTGTCATTATGTGTATTTTTATAATTGCTTTATTAATGACAGACAACAGTTAACAAGAAAATAACATATTTAACATAAAAGTTAAAGAGCCAATCTTTTGTATAAACAGTTTCATCATTCAACTAAATAAAAATAACAAAATTATTCAGATCATTTAAAAAAAACTAAAAAAAAAAGTTGCAAGCCTACTGAATGCTTCTTTTTTTCTATCGTACGTTTCACTGGCACTTGAACAAGTAAATATAGAGAGAAATTGTTTACAGGTTTTATTTTTCGTCCGAAAATAAATATTTTAATTTAATATGTAATAAACAACGTTCTTCAAGCACAATACATTAAAAAATTAGTCTAAAAATAAATGGTAAAACTTTTTTTAAACACTTACCTGCGACTAACTTAATTGAGACTAGATCATATCGGTACCATCTTACTGGCACCACGCCATCCACTTTTGCTTCTTCCGAATAACATTTTTTAGCTCAGCAGCTGCAATTGTATATTTATTTCAGTATATATATATATATATATATATATATATATATATATATATATATATATATATATATATATATATATATATATATATATATATATATATATATATATATATATATATATACATATATATATATATATATATATATATATATGCATTTATATTATGTATATTTTACATAATGTATTACTTTATTATATAAATTATTAAATAAACCCGCTTACCGAAAAAAGTTTATTTTTAATTAAATTTCCTATGCACACAAAGGTATTTTGTAAACAAAAAACGGGCCAATCAGAACGTAACAAAGATATAGTAATTACGATACTGTGGGTTAAAACCCATTTTTGTGAGGTTCTATTTTCAATAAATATTTTTAATTTTCTTAAGCAAATAATGATTTCCTTATTAACAACCGATTGACGTTTTTTCGACCTCTTTTTTGAAGACGTCTTTTTAAAAGATGTCTTTCCACGTCTATATTTTGGCTGATTATAAAAAGACATAACAAGTCATAAAAAAGACGCCTTTTATTCGTCTAAAGATATTTTTTTTCCCACTAGGTAGTGAATAAACTTTCACTATCAAAAGAAATTAAATAATAATAATTATAATTATTATTTTTTTTATTTAAGTTGATTTAGGTGCCCCAAGAAGTCCTTACGGTTTTATCACTGAGCACCGCGAAGAGCATTTAATAGCAAGGTCACCCCTCCTTCGCAACCAATGTCGCAAAACTTGCCTAGAGGTGGGTTTGAACCACGGATCTAACGTTTCTGAGGCACGTAAGCTACCACTGCGCAATGGCTGCTTTTTTATGTTAATAATATTGAAAATGTGTAATTTTAATTCTTCAGTTAAATTTAAGGAATCTTTTGCTGAATACTTTAGTTCAATAGACGGTTTAACTAAACTACTTCAGAATTTAGCTAGTTTATAAATATAGACATTAGTTAAAGAAATAATTGGTCTGAAATTAGGAGTTTGTTCAAATTTTTTATGCATTTTAGTTAGGCCATATGTGATCCTGTCGGATAGATTTGCTTATATTGCTCCTAATTAAAAAGATTTTCTAGAATCTTTGTCTAATAATTTAAATTTGTTTTTATCATTAATAATTTTATAAATAGCTTCATTAAAATTTCTATTTAAAACCTCGTTATCTTTATCAGGTCTTAAAATTTTTTTATTTTGTTTAATTTTTTTAAGAATACTATGTTTACGTTGTGTAGTTTTAGAAGGTTTTTAATTACTATAATAAGAATGTGCAATATGTGCTAATTCAGTTTTTATCTAATAAAAATCCTTTGTTTTTTAAATTAAAATTCATTGATTGATAAATCATTTCAATTGAAAAATCATCAAAAAAACATCACTCTTAATAAGTCTATTAGAAGGAATAGAATAATTAAGACCATTCTAATAATACCTGGTTTGGTTACCATAACGATATTATTAATCTAAAAACGGTCTTATTAAAAAATCCGTATCAGTAAATAAACTTACTGATAAATGTATAAACAACTATTTATTTAATAATATATTATAATATAAAAATTTAAATTCAATAATAACGAGCCTTTTAATTACAAGTGTTTTATGTTGCTATATATAGGTGATGGTTTTAGAAATATTCAAAACAAAATTAATGCATTAATTAAAAAGTTATGTAAAAAAAGATTTAATTATCAAGTTATCGTTTCCTTCTTTTAAAATAAAGCTATACTTTTCACTAATAGACTTACTTGCAAGAAATAGTAAATCAGAAAATTGTGTTCATATTTAATTATGCTAATTGTAATGTTTGCTACATAAGACGAGCTGTCCGAAACTATTCACAACGCATTAATAAACATTTCAAGGATGATAAAAAGTCATATATTTTTCATCATTTAATGAAAAAACATTGAGTGTCAAAAAAAAGCCTCCTCTGATTACTTTTCTATTTTAGATAATGCTCAAAGCGAGTATGAATTAGAAATAAAGGAAAGCTTCCATATAAAGCGGCGAAGGCCCTGGTCAAATAAACAAGTCAAATATAGAATTCTTGAACTATTTTGAGTATTAAGACGTTGATTTTATAAAAATTGTAATTTCTTCAAAGGCCGTGAATAGAGTGCCGAAAGTCAACATTCTAACCGAATTTTAGGTCGTCCATAAATTACGCAACGCAAAAAATATTTTAAGAACAGGAGTAGGAGATAATAGGCTCTTCTACGCGGCGATTTCCATTTAACTTAGTTTCCTATTTTTTACTCTATATTTATATTTTACTCTTGAATCTTATGGACATTCTCTTCCATTCATTCCAGTCAAACAGGTTGAACCATTGTTAGACATTCAAATCACTCCGGCTTCTGTTGCTACAGTCATATCTCAATTAAACTCGTCTACAGCTTGTGGTCCAGACAACATTTCCTGTCACAGTCTTGCAGAATTGTTATCCAGAACTTTCTTCAATTCTCTTTAAACTATTTAACAAGTGTTTGACTGAGTCTTGTTTTCCTGCTTGTTGGAAAATGGCATCTGCGGTACCAATCTTCAAAAACTCTGTAGAAAATTCTGACCCCTCCAATTATCGTCCGATCAGTCTTCTTTCTGTTATTAGCAAGGTCTTTGAGTCTTTGATCAACAAATTCCTCACATCTCATCTTGAGTCAAATAAACTACTGTGAGACAATCAATACGGTTTTCGATCCTCTCGCTCTACGGCCGACTTGCTAACTGCTGTAACTGAAAGATTTTATCGTGCATTAGATGGAGGCGTAATTTTAGGCGTGCATTAGAAGAAAACTTCACTTTCTCTTCTTGACAAGGTCCAAAACGCATTATAAATGTTGTTGGACCTGGACTATCTGCTAATCTTGAACCTCTTTCCCATCGTCGTAAAGTTGCATCTCTTTCTCTTTTCTACAAATACTATCATAGTCACTGCTTAAATGAGTTATCATCTCTAGTTCCATCAACTAAAATTCATTCTCGTTTTACTCGTCATTCAGCTAAGTCTCATTCGTTTACTGTATCTGTCCCTGCATGCTCTAAAAACTTTTATTCATCTAGTTTTTTTCCCCGCACTTCGGTCCTTTGGAACTCTCTCCCATCTTCATGTTTTCCTGACTCATACAACCTTCAACTTTTCAAGTCTTCTGTCAACCGTTTCCTTGCTCTATAACTGTGTTCTTTTTTTTTCCTAGTAACTCCGAACTTAATAGTGGTTGCTTGCAGCCTTGTTGGGAGTGAATGCAAATAAAAAAAAAAGCTTATTTCTGAATAATTTCTAGAGATGAAAATCGTTCTCCACAAGTAATCCCAAGTTTGACAGTTGTAATTTCACGACTAAAAGTTTTGAAACACAAGATAATGTTGGCTTATTAGAAAACTCATATTATGTAAGAATCTGAAGATAATTTTACAAATTAAAAAAAAAAAAAAACATAACTCATATCTGAACAAGTAAATATTCCTTAATCAAATAATTTATCACATATAAACAATGATTATTACCGCTGGGTATGAAATAAACAGAGTAATAGAGAAACCCCTAGAAAAGCACCACGTAATACGTCTCTCTCTGTCATGTCTTTATCTGTCATGAAGACATTTGTCTTTGGCCAAGAAATATTGTAACTTTTAAATCTTTCAATGAACCAACTAAAAATTATGTACAAAAGATTTCATAACTTTTAAACAATCTTTTTTCTATGTATATTTTTCATTTTTTCATGTAAGAATTGTGTGTGTGTGTGACACAAAGACACCTATACTTTCAGATTGTTCTATTTAATATTAGTTTTATCTGCTATAACGTAGATACACCAAAGCCAGATATAGTTAATAATTCATACCTCAGAGATGCAGCATCTTTACGAGTAAGCAAACCTACAGCGGCTATTTCACTTTCACCTATGAAAAAAACTTCTAATAAAAAGCAAGTTTCAAAAATCAAACAAAAAAAGCACAATCAATCAATCAGATATATATTCTGAAAACAAATTTTCACGGCTATTTACAAACAGTATTAGAATACTATTCTCAAGTAAACACCTTAAAAAATAATTTATATATATACAATTAATCTTAATAATAATATTAATAATAATAACAATAATAACAATAATAATAATAATAAAGTAATTATAATAACTTAAATAAACCTTTATATAATTGTAATTTAAATAAACCTTTAAATACTTTCTATACAGCAATCATTTTTACATACAAAGTTACAGTTACAAACAGTAATGAACTAACAAAACGTAACAACTAACGATGACATAAAAACAACTATTGCTAAAAAAAATTATAAAGATTTAGTAAATATGTTAATATAATCATAAATGTTGAAATATAATAATCAAAATATATTGCAAATATTATGACTAAATAAATAAATAAAATATAAACAGAAAAATACTGAGATAATCAAAACAAAACAATTTACAACAAACATTACAAAACAAAACAAAAACCTATGCAAATAGGTTTAATTTTTTTAGGTTTAATTTTTTTTTTTTTTTTTTGCATTCACAAGGCTGCAAGCAACCACTATTAAGTTGGGAGTTACTAGGAAAAAAAGAACAGAGTTATAGAGCAAGGAAACGGTTGACAGAAGACTTGAAAAGTTGAAGGTTGTATGAGTCAGGAAAACATGAAGATGGGAGAGAGTTCCAAAGGATTGAAATGCGGGGAAAAAAACTAGGTGAATAAAAGTTTTTAGAGCATGCAGGGACAGATACAGTAAACGAATGAGACTTAGCTGAATGACGAGTAAAACGAGAAGGAATTTTAGTTGATGGAACTAGAGTTGATAACTCCTTTGAGCAGTGACCATGATAGTATTTGTAGAAAAGAGAAAGAGATGCAACTTTGCGACGATGGGAAAGAGGCTCAAGCTTAGCAGATAGTCCAGGTCCAACAACATTTACAATGCGTTTTTGGACCTTGTTAAGAAGAGAAAGTGAATCGTTAGAAGAACCAGCCCAAATATGACAACAGTATTCCATACAGGGACGAATAAGAGATTTGTAGAGGTAGAGAATGGAATCAGAAGTAAGGAAATAGCGAGCACGATAAAGAGAAGCAACCTTAGCATAAGCTAATTTAGCAATCGATTGAATATATGGTTTCCATGAAAAGTCAGTAGTAAGCGATAATCCAAGAAGACGTAAAGAGGAGGACTCAGTAAGAGGATTTCCATTCATTAATATAGGAATGTTGACCATATTACGGTAGTTTTTTGCAGTAAACAACTGGGTTTTGTTAGAGTTGAAATTCACAAGCCACTGTGAACCCCAATTTATTACTGAAGTGAGATCGGATTCAAGATCAGCTGCTTGTTCTAGGCGATCGAAAAGAGAAGACTTTTTGTCAAGACAGGAGTATAAAGTTGAGTCATCAGCAAAAAGAGCTACTTTAAATGAAAGGTTGTCAGGAAGATCGTTTATGTAGATAAGAAACAAAACAGGGCCCAGGATGGAACCTTGGGAAACCCCAGAAGTTACTGGAAAGAAAGAAGAGTGTTGGCCTTCAAGGATGACTTTAATAAACCGGTTAGAAAGAAATGATTTGATAATCTCAAGAACTTTCTCAGAAACACCAAATGAAGGAAGCTTATGGAGAAGACAAGCATGCCAAACTTTGTCGTAAGCTTTAGATATGTCGAGAGCAATAGCCCTAGCCTCACCGCCTCCATCTAATGCACGATAAAATCTTTCAGTTACGGCAGTTAGCAAGTCGGCCGTAGAGCGAGAGGATCGAAAACCGTTTTGATTGTCTCACAGTAGTTTATTTGACTCAAGATGAGATGTGAGGAATTTGTTGATCAAAGACTCAAAGACCTTGCTAATAACAGAAAGAAGACTGATCGAACGATAATTGGAGGGGTCAGAATTTTCTATAGAGTTTTTGAAGATTGGAACCGCAGATGCCATTTTCCAACAAGCAGGAAAACAAGACTCAGTCAAACACTTGTTAAATAGTTTAGAGAGAATTAAAGAAAGTTCTGGATAACAATTCTGCAAGACTGTGACAGGAATGTTGTCTGGACCACAAGCTGTAGACGAGTTTAATTGAGATATGACTATAGCAACAGAAGCCGGAGTGATTTGAATGTCTAACAATGGGTCAACCTGTTTGACTGGAATGAATAAAAGAGAATGTCCATAAGATTCAAGAGTGGATTTAGAAGAAAAATTTTTTGCAAATAGTTCTGCCTTATCTTTGGGAGAGGTAATAAGATTAGTCCCATGAATGAGAGATGGAATGTTAGATCTACCCTTGTTAATAATGCTGTTGAAGATTTTCTAAAAGTTTTTAGAGCCTAACTTCTGCGATAAGATGCGAGATTAGTGAATTGAGAATAATGGAGTTTAGCATCAGAAAGCACCTTTTTACATCGATTTCTTGCAATAATAAATAGCCGTTTGTTTTTAAGAGAATTGTTCTTTTGAAAAAGATGAAAAAAATGATTACGATTGGATATAGCGCACAAGAAGGAGAAAACCATGGAGTAGAATGAGGCTTGACTTGAAACCGACGAGAAGGAATAAAAGCTTCCATTCCAGCCTGAATCAGGAGGTTACGTAGGAGGCGCATTTGTCAGCAGAGAGAGAAAAAACATCAGCCCAAGGACCATCACGAAGAAAATCACGAAAGGAATCCCAATCAGCTTTAGGGTAGTAGTAGGTGGTGCGATGATAAGGTGAGCCCAAAAAAGAAGTACGAGAGGAAAAATTTATATAGATCATTGCATGGTCAGAACCACCTAAGGAAGAAAAGGTAAAAACTGAACATAAGCTAGGGTCAGAGACAAGACATAAGTCAAGGATTGAAGGTAAATGATTAGGGTTGTCAGGATAACGAGTAACAAAGTTAACTATCTGAGTAAGAAATTGAGAAACGCAGAAGTTAGAGGCTTTAGTGCCAGCAGGATCAGTGGTGTAGAGCCAAGCCATTCAATGTGATGGGCATTAAAATCACCAACAACAACAATATTGGCAGAGGGGTAAAGAGAGAGGGCATGGTCAATTTGATCAGAGATAACTTCTAAAAAAGTGCAATCGTGGGAAGAAGGAGAACGATTAAGAACAAAGAGAAAGGTGAAAGAGTGAAGGGGTGCTAGGCGACAGCACATAAAAGAATGGTAAAAGGATTCGAACCTGATTTCACGACAAATAGGGGAATTAATGCGTATGTATACCCCTAAACCTAGCATGTGACTATTGGAGTCTTTACGAATCAAAGGATAGTACCCATCAACACTGACATCTGAAAAAGGAATTGCAGATTTTAAATTTGTTTCACTGAGTGCAAGCAAGTCTGGTAAATTATGCAGGAGGTAAGACTCAACTGATGGAAAGTTGCTTCGTAGACCGCGAATATTTGTAAAAGATTTATTAAAATATTTAGGTGGTGGGGATGGTTTTTTATTTTTTATGTTTTTGGTTACTTTGGTCATGATTTGGGTTTAATGAGAACTTGACTCATTCATTGATAGAGAACAGCCTCCTAATCAATGAGCTATGCAGTTGTCTCAGTCCTGTTAATTAACCCTAAACCGTGACATAGAACTCCTTATGTGCCCTTGACAATGCACACCAAAAGCATTAACAGGGACACTATCCATGCGCAACATAGCACTGTTAATACTCTGATATTTTGCAGTTGTTGATGGAATCAGCCTCTCTGAGAGCTACCACAGAGTTCGGGAAACCTTACTACCAGCCGGCCTTAGAACCATTAAACTGAGTTTTAGAGCTGTACCCTCATATGGAGATAACAGGAAGAGTTGCATAGCCATTATCAAAGAAGCATAAGCAAAATTCTATGAGTAGAGTCAAGGAGATCCAGCATTCCTCATCCTAGACAGGAAACAATGTAACACAGGTTACATCTACGCTAGCCTAATAGATGAAGAAGTGGTTCGAGGCTGGTTAGCAGAATTTTTTTGCTTACCCCTATAGTCTTTGCCAAGGAGGTCTTCTACAAGACAGTAGCTGGATGCAGTTAACATCTGCCCAAGATGAGTATTTTTATCGAGACACCATCTCTAGCCTTTACTTAACCAAGAGCCCCAAGACAGGGGATGTTTAGCTGGATGCAGTTAACATCTGCCCAAGATGAGTGTTTATATCGAGACACCACCTCTAGCCTTTACTCAACCAAGAGCCCCAAGGCAGGGGAATTTTTAGTCCGAGTTTATTTCTCCTAGCCTTTGCCTAATAAGAGCACACTCTGCAAGGCAGCAGGTGGTACTGGGTTACGTGATATCAGTAGCAAGATTGATCTTGATTATCCTGACCTGACCTGGAGCTTATGCAACCTCAAAAGAAAATTTATGAAGCTTATGCATCATCAGATGCTTATGAAAACTTGAAGCTTATGTAACCTCAGAGGAAAATTTATGACGAGTTGTATAGACTATTTGTTTCATCAGCTCCTTCTACTCATATAGACTATTATAACAACAATTGACATAATATTTATGATGAGTGGGTTGTTTTTTTGAAATTAGTCAGTGGTTTCCTCATGAATAGTACAAATAACTGTCTAGAAAATTTCAATGGAAAGTTAAAAGAAGTTATTGACTGCAACAGCATGTTAGAAGATTTTCTTAATAAATTCTATGTTGTTTTAGCATCTATGCATAATGAAAGGAATCATAAGACAATTTTCCAAATGCAAAAAATTTCTGTTGATGTATTTGATCCCAATTCTGCTAAAGCAGCTTATAAAAATTTTTTGACATTGTATGCTGCTCGACATGTTCCAAAGCAAATGAGCTTGCTGAAAGAAGTTACATTATTACCAGGAGAACACAGTCAAATCATAATGAACAGCCATGAAGGTATTCATACAGTGCCTTAAAATTTTTGTTCTTATATGTTTCGAAAGTCAATGAATTTACCATGTCCTCACATATTTGCAGCTCGCCAGATGCAGATACTGAACTGTGTTTCAAAAGGTGGACATAACAGTACTATCGTCGACATCAACGAGCCTTTGATACCCTAGTCATGGTTGAAAGTGTGCAACTGTAGATTTTCATGTTGCTCCAAAAATTAAAGTGTATTCTCAATATGAGAAATTTAAACTTGCCGTCCAAGAGACATCACTTCTTGCAACTTTTGTATTTGAATCCACAGGTCAGACACTTGAGCAGAGTCTCAGTCTTTTGCAGTCTTTAAGTAAAGATTTGGAAAATGGAAAGGTTATGGTAATGAACTTATTGAAGAAGATGATTCAGTAACATCTATAAAAAGATCTAAACAAACGAGAACATCATCAATACCAGCAAATTTAGTTGTTTCTGATGCTGTTTATTTAACAACGTTTTCTGCAGTTGGAACAGGTAGCTCAATTGACTTACCTCTCAGTGTTGATGTATCAACCTTACCAGCTGTAATTATTCAACAAATGCTTCTTCTATTACGAGTGAATTTAAAAATGTTGTCAACACAATTTCAATAAATTCATTCAGATATACAGCAAATGTGAACAGTGAAGTCACTTTAGTAGCTCCAAAAATACTTAGTAAAAAAAGTTTATCCGAGGCACAGATAAGTACCCAATATGAAATTTTAAAGTGATGCTAGGTTGTTTTTTAAATCGGATGATGTCCAGAAAGCTCTTTCTGACATTCTTATACAGAGTAGTTGCATAGAAAAAAGAGTGAATTAAATTTCTTCACCTGTACTTGATGAAAGTGCACTTGGATTTCTTTTGTCTTTGCAATCCTATTTTACTTCAGACGGGTGGAAAGTGCTTAATGAAATAGTTGATATCAAATCTCAGCAACGAATTTGGCCTTGTGCAGTGTGCCAAAAAAGTACATCTGTGGGCAATGACATTGGGGGCTATATAGCGTATGATTCCTGCCTTTTGTGGTTTCACAAAAAATGTGTTGGCAAGTAGGAGGCTTGGTTTGTTAAATCAAAATACTGGTTTTGCCGCTTTTGCTAAATTGCTTTAAGAATGATGTGCAATAATTGCTGATTTTACCAATATAATTACAAAATATAATTCCTTGGTGTTAAATGTTTTTCTTTATTATTACTTATTGTGTCTGATCTGTTTTAAACATTTTTGCAAATGATTAAGTAGCAATATTTGTATGCAGTTTTAATACTTTTTGGGTTGCCAAATTGTGTTTAATTATGTTCCTAACTGTTATTAAAAGTATTATTATTATTATTATTATTATTATTATTATTATTATTATTATTGCTATTATTATTATTATTATTATTATTATTATTATTATTATTATTATTATTATTGTTTATAATAATTGTAATTATTTTTTATTTTTCAATCCTTTATATATTTCCAAAATTTGTAATATTTTCAATACTAATAGGCCAGTTAACATTTAATAACACAAACAAATCACCAAAAAATAAAGTTTGTTTAAAGTCCTTTATTACTTTACATCAGCTGCAAAAAGTTAGTAAAAACTATTAGCCAATCATATAATACTCAGATTACTTTTAGAGTTTGTTTAGAGTTCTTTTTTATTTTACATCAGCTGCAAATAGTTAGTAAAAAGTATGAGTCAAGCATATAATAATCAATTTAGTTTCAGAGTTCGTTTAGAACTCTTTTTTACTTTACATCAATTGCAAATAGTTTGTAAATATATAAGTCTTGCATATAGTACTCAGTTTACTTCTACAGTTTGTTTAGAATTCTTTCTTATTTTACATCATGATTCAAACATATAGTACTCAGTTTACTTCTACAGTTTGTTTAGAATTCTTTTTTACTTTACATTAGCTGCAAATAGTTTGTAAATATATTAGTCATTCATATAATACTCAGTTTAGTTTTGGAATTTGTTTAGCGTTCTTTCTTATTTAGTTTAGTGGCATATATAATTATTAGCTTACATAAAAGTGGTTGAGTTATATGTAATTAATGTTGTATGTTCTGATTATATTTTTTAGACAAGTTTCTTAAACATATTACTTTTTATTATATTCTTATTTTTCTTCAGTGTTATCGTTATCATCAACTTGAATTAGTTTGCTAGCTATTGAAATATGGTTTCAATAAAACAAAGCTTTCATGATTTAAAGTTTATTTTATTGATCATTAGCCAACAGCCATCAAAAATTTACATTTAACACAAAGAGTTGGACCCTTGATGTATTGCTTAAGACGTTGAAAGCTTTAGGAGATATGGGTATCAGTAAATGTCACCTCTTTGCAATGCGATAGTACTTGAATTTCTCCAAGTTATATATTTTCTTATCATCGCAAAATGTAATATGCCCTAAGAAATCAAACTGTTTGCCAGGTAATAAATGTTTTTAAAGATTTATTAGAGTAAAAAAAGAAGCAGTTATATAGCAATGTGCAATTTGGTATAAGAGAGTAAAGTTACAGATGATTGGGTATGAGCATGTAGGACGCTAATACGCTTCATGACAGTGACAATCATGATGATGATAATGATGATGATCATGATGACGGCGATGATGATGATAATGATGAGAATGGTAATGAGGTTATGATGACTTAGTTGCTTATTTTTTCAAGCTGATGAAATTTTTTTTTGTTATTTATAATATGTTTTTAGTTTTAAAATTTGACTTAAGCTAATGTTGCCTTGACTTTTTGTTAATAATATAGATTTTACTATTTTATAAGGTGGGTAACTATTACTAATATTTAATGAATGTAATAAAGTTGAAAAAGTTGTGTGAAAACAATTTAAAATGCTTGAATTTAAATAACTTAAAAAAACCTAATAAAACTATATATATATATATATACATATATATATATATATATATATATATATATATATATATATATATATATATATATATATATATATATATATATATATATATATATATATATATATATATATATATATATATATATATACATATTATTTATATATGGTATATATATCAATATAATTTAATATATATCATATATAAATAATATTTATCAATATATATTAATATATCTATCAATATTTATTTATATATATACATTTATATATATATATATATATATATATAAATGTATATATATATATATATATATATATATATATATATATATATATATATATATATATATATATATATATATATATATATATATATATATATATATATATATATATATGAATATATATAAGTATATATGTATATATAAATTTTTATATAAGCAAGATAGTAATTTTAGTGGAACAGTTGGTATAAGTTTTTATTTATTATGACAAAAAAATCGGGGATTGATTAGGGGGGTAGATATAGCTGTCAAACAGTTTGAGTCATTGCTTGAAATCCATATCATTCATACAGGTTGATTCATTGCTTATCATCCGTATCACACCTAATCAATCGGGGATTGATTAGGGGGCTGATATAGCCGTCAAACAGGTTGATCCATTACTTGACATCCGTATCACTGCTGTTTCTGTATCTAAAGTTATTTCCTGCTTAGACTCTTCTACAGCTTGCGGTCCAGAAAACATACTTGTTATAGACTTGTAGAAATGTTCATCCGGACCAGTCGTCTATCTTTTCAAAACAAGTTTTGAAAGAATAGACAACCCAAGTGCTTATTAGAGTTTTGTTTTCCATCTGTTATCCCTATGTTTGAAAATTTTGGAGAGCGATCCGATTCGTCTAACTACCGTCCCATTAGTCTTCTTCCTATCATAAGCAAGGTTTTTGAATCTTTAATTAACAAACATTTAATCTCTCATCTCGAATCTTATAACCTACTTTCTGATCATCAACATGGAGTTTGATCTTCTCGTTCTACGGCTGATTTGCTATCAGTAACAACCAATAGGTTTTATGGCGCATTAGATAAAGGTGGAGAGGCTAAGGCTATCACTCATGACATTTCTAAAGTTTTTGATAAAGTTTGGCATGCTGGTCTTCTCCATAAGCTTTCTTCTTGCGGTGTATTTAGAAACATCTTCAAGATTATTGAATTCTTCTTTTCCAATCTTAGTATAAAAGTTGTCCTTGATGGACAGCACTCTTCTTCTTATTCTGTAACCTGAGGGGTTCCCCAAGGCTCAATCCTTGGCCCTATACTCTTTTTAATTTACATTAACGATCTTCCAGATATTCTCACATCTAAGGTGGCATTCTTCGCTGATGATACTACCATTTATTCTTGTCACGATAAGAAGCCAACTCCCTCTAATTGCTTGCAGAGCGCATTTTAGCTTGAAAAGGATCTCACTTCTGCTACAGCATGGGACTCACTGTGGCTGGTGAACTTTAATTCAGATAAAACTCAAGTTTTTTCAGCCAATCGTTATAGCAATAATTTAGACCTTCCTATATTTATGAACGGTAATGTTCTCGATGAGTCTCCTACCCTTCATCTTCTAGGATTAACTCTTACTTCTGATCTTTCTTGGAAACCTTATATCAAATCTGTTGCAATATTAGCATCTGCTCAAATTGCTTCTCTTTATCGAGCTTGTCACTTTCTTACTCTGGATTCCCTATAAATCTCAAATCCGGCCTTGTATGGAATACTGTTGCCATATCTGGGGCGGATCTTCTAATGATGCCCTAAGGCGAATCTTCTAATGATAACAAAAAGTGTCAGTATTGCTAAACATGATAAAAACTTTATTTATATCTAATAAGTTTGAAAAACCTGTTATATCATTAAATAGAGTGCATTGAATTTATTTATTTGAATGTTTTATAATATTTACTTTTTTATTGTTATTATTTATTTAAGCTTAAAAATATAAAAAAGAAAAGTTAGTGTCATGCATACTATTGCATGTAAATGTTTCCATTTACAGTGTTCTAAACAAGTTTGTTTTATACTGTGTGTTTATATATATATATATATATATATATATATATATATATATATATATATATATATATATATATATATATATATATATATATATATATATATATATATATATATATATATATATATATATATGTTCCAATTACATTGTTGTTAACAAAATTTCAATAAATCAGAATCTACTTTCAGAAAATTTTATTAAAGTAACAGCATTTTCCCATAAATTCTAGATGCTCTAATACTTGGAATTCTTCTTTTAACAGGAAAACTACTAGTTTTACGAATTACAATCTTCTGAGTCAAAAATATTCATTCAAACCAGCATTAAATTCGTTAAATATTAGTTACATTTATTTAATATTGGTAATAGTTACCCAGCTTATAAAATAGTAAAACCTATATTAATATTATAAATAACAAAAAAAAATTTCATCAGCTTTAAAAAATAAGCAACTAAGTCATCATAACCTCATCACCATTCTCATCATTATCATCATCATTGCCGTCATCATGATCATCATCATTATCATCATCATGATTGTCACTGTCATGAAGCGTTTTAGCGTCCTACATGCTCATACCCAATCATCTGTAACTTTACTCTTTTATACCAAATTGCACATTGCTATATAACTGCTTCTTTTTTTACTCTAATAAATCTTTAAAAGTATTTATTGCCTGGCAAACAGTTTGATTTCTTAGGGCATATTACATTTTGCGATGATAAGAAAATATATAACTTGGAGAAGTTCAAGTACTATCGCATTGCAAAGAGGTGAAATTTACTGATACCCATATCTCCTAAAGCTTTCAACGTCTTAAGCAATACATCAAGGGTCCAACTCTTTGTGTTAAATGTAAATTTTTGATGGCTGTTGGCTAATGATCAATAAAAAAAATTTAAATCATGAAAGCTTTGTTTTATTGAAACCATATTTCAATAGCTAGCAAACTAATTCAAATTGATAGTAACGATAACACTGAAGAAAAATAAGAATATAATAAAAAGTAATATGTTTAAGAAACTTGTCTAAAAAATATAATCAGAACATAAAACATTAAGTACATATAACTCAACCACTTTTATTTAAGTCTAATAATTATATCTAATAATCTAAAATCTAATAATTATATATGCCACTAAACTAAATAAGAAAGAACGCTAAACAAACTCCAAAACTAAACTGAGTATTATATGGATGACTAATATATTTACAAACTATTTGCAGGAAATGTAAAGTAAAAAAGAATTCTAAACAAACTGTAGAAGTAAACTGAGTACTATATGCATGACTTATGTATTTACAAACTATTTGCAACTGATGTAAAGTAAAAAAGAACTCTAAACAAACTCTAAAACTAAATTGATTATTATATGCTTGACTCATACTTTTTACTAACTATTTGCAGCTGATGTAAAATAAAAAAGAACTCTAAACAAACTCTAAAAGTAATCTGAGTATTATATGATTGGTTAATAGTTTTTACTAACTTTTTGCAGCTGATATTTTTCCAGGATATTTCAAGAATTTAATTTACAAATTTAAAAACATTTTATCATAAATGTTTTAAGTAATTATAACTTACTTCAGATACTTTTTGATTATGTTCATTGTTTAAATCTTTCAAAATTAATGTTTGCCCATCTTCTGATACTTTAAAACTTAAGAAGAATGGACACTCTTTCTAATAAGTCCTATAATAAGCATGTTCAAAATCGGTTATTTTTTTATGAAATATGCTATCCTTTGATAAAATAAGGCATTTAAATTAGAACATTGTTTATTTTTTATGCATAAATAAGTTATCAATATATTATTTAAATCTCAATTTATAAATAATAATCATAAAGTTATAAGATAAAAAAAGTAGTAACAAAGTTTGACGTTTTTCATTGCCTTTATTTGTGGAATTTTTTCCACCATGTATACACCAATACTTTATAAAGTAATACTTTATCTGTGGAGCTATTTTAGCAGCTTTTCTTGGAATGGTTTTTCTAGCAGCTTTAATTGTTTTGGCGTCACGAATCCACAATTGCACAAAATGAGTCTCTTCATATTTCTTAATAGTTTATTTTAAATCTGAAAATTTGATGGGTCTGGCGATGTTGTCGTGTGGCTGAAAAAAGTCAAGCTGGTTGGAGAGCTTCAAAAGATGGGCGATCTGTCGTTAATAATTCCGTTGTTTCTATAAGGAGATGCATTTGATTTGTATGAACAACTTAGTGAAAACGAGAAATCCTCCGCCGTGGATATCGAAAAAGCTTTGTTGGATGCATTTGCGGTTGATCTTTTCGAAGCCTACGAGCTGTTCAGGGATCGCAGATGGAACGAAGGCGAATCCGTTGATATATATATGGCCAGTTTGCGTCAACTTATGCAGTTAGCCAAATTTGAAAACAAAGAATTGTTGCAACGAGCTTTTATAACTGGATTGCCTGGTGAAATTTCAAAGCAGCTACAATTGCAAGTCAAAATATTCGGGATCAACTTGAATGATGCATTGAACCACGCAAGAGTACTTTTGTTAAAAGTAACGAAAGAAGAATGTCTTTCAACAACAATTTCTGGAAGTCATAAAAACAATAATAGAAAATTTGCTTCACGATTCAACTGTTACAATTGCGGCAAGCCTGGGCATGTTGCTCGATGCTGTTTTGCAAAGAAAGAAACTGTTACTGAAGGAATACAATGTTTTCGATGTGGAAAAACTGGACGCATTGCAAGATTTCGCTCCTTGCAATAGGGAAACGCAAGTGGGAAACCTCCAGCGTCAGCTGTCTCCCTCGACAACTAAAGGCGCTTCCGATATGCAGTGTGTATGTGAACACATATGTAGGAAAAGCACTAGTTGATAGCGGATGTACTCGAACAATCATTTCAAACAAAATGGCTCAAAAAGCAGGTGTTTGTGTCAAAAGAAACGAATTCGTGGTACTGGCTGTAAATGGAGAACTTGTGAAAACAGTGGGAGAAGCTATAGTGACATTGATGTTTGCTGAAAAACAACTACAAGCATCCGTAATGGTTTTAAAAATTTTGTTAAAGGTATTGATGCTGTTATTGGTATTGATATTATTAATTGTTGTGGAGGAGTGCACCTATACGATAGAAAAATTGAATTTGGTTTTGTTTCAATTTACGCAGAAAAACAATTTGTTGATATAAAAGACAAGGACTTTGACGCTAATTTTGATGGCATGAAATGGACTGCTAAATATAAATGGAAACAAGATGAACCACAACTGAAGAACTTTGTCACGCAGTAAAACCCAATTTGATACATCAAATCAACGAAGAGATGGACTTATGGGTGGAAAATGGTTGGCTGAAACCATGTAAAATAGATGAAAATAATAAAAAAGGGATTGTCTCTTTAATGGCAGTTGAACAAGAAAATAAAAGGAAGATACGACCTGTCGTGGATTTTCACGTGTTGAACCAATACGTTAACGCTTAACATAACGCTTCAAGTGATGCCTGTGATGAAACATTGAGGAGATGGAGAAGAGTTGGTGACAAATTTGCACTGCTTGATCTCAGATGCGCCTACATGCAAATACACATTGCTCCGGTTTTGTGGAAACATCAGAGGGTAGTCTACAAAGAGATGCAATACCATCTTACACGACTCGGATTTGGGTTAAATTCTGCACCAAAGATTATGTCGTCAATCTTAGGCAAAGTGCTAAGTCTTGATGGAGGTATTGGTGAAGCAACTGACCATTATATCGACAACATAATCGTTGATTTGAAAAAGACATTGGTTGAAAATGTCGTAAACCACTTGGAACGGTATGGTTTGTTAACAAAAGAGCCGGAAGTATGTGATGGTGCACGAGTTTTGGGTTTAAAAATATTCAGAAACGATAAAAAAGTGCTTTGTTAGAAACGCGGCAATATCATTCCAAAATCAGAAGACATCGAAAATAAAAAAATTACACGTCGGAGATTGTTTTCAATATGTGGTCACTTGATTGGACACTATCCGATTGGAAACTGGCTCAAAATTGCCTGCAGTTTTACAAAATGTTATAGTCAAAGAGATGCTTGGGATGACCTAATAGGAGATCAAGCACAGTCATGGTTGGTCGAAATATTGCGCCGTTTGGAAGCTAGTGATCCTGTAAAAGGGACATGGAATGCTGATGGTTTTCAAAATGGAGCAATATTGTGGTGTGATGCTAGTAGTATTGCAATGGGTGTTGCAATCGAATATAACGGCGTAATAGTTGAGGATGCAGCATGGCTACGAAGTACAAATGATGTCATGCATATTAATATGGCTGAATTAGATGCTGTGGTGCTTGGAACAAACCTAGCTGTTAAGTGGGACATCAAGAACCTATCGATATTTTTTGACTCGGTAACTGTTCATGGATGGTTAAAAAGTGTGCTGACTGAAAGTCATAGGGTTCGGTCAAATGGACTATCAGAAATGCTAATCAAACGAAGACTTTCATTATTGCGTGATTTAATAAAAGAATACAGTATGAACATCATAGTAAAGTGGGTTCCGTCTTCTAAAAAAAAAGCAGATATATTAACAAGAGTTTCAAAAAAGTGGTTAAATGAAATTTCACGAAAAAATGTTAAAGAATTATGTGGGGTAAATATTGCCAATGAAATTAGTAAATGTCACTCAAAACATCATTTTGGCGTTAATCAAACAATGTTTACAACAAAGAATCCCGCAAGTGTCGAGAAAGTACGTTAAAGACTGTGTGCGCAAATGTCGTCAATGTAGTTCAATTGACCCAGCACTAATAAAATGGGAACATGGAATGCTAGATGTACCAGATACATGGTATCGTATTGCATGTGACGTAACTCACTATAAAGGGTCACCGTACCTAACAATGATTGACTGTGGACCAAGTCGATTCGCAGTATGGAGAAAGATGCTACACGAAGATACAAAGAGTATATTAGTTCAATTGGATTCCGTATTTAGGGAGCATGGCCCGCCACACGAACTATTAATGGACAATGGAGCTGTATTTAGATCAAATGAGTTGTCAAACATGTGTGCAAAATGGTGTGTGAAATAGTTGTATAGATGTGCATATAGACCATCAGGAAATGGAATCGTGGAGCGTAACCACCACACAGTAAAACGCACATTTGCGAGGGCACAGATATGTTCCGTTACAAGCGGTATTTTGGTATTATGCAACACCAATGATTGGAACGCAAGAAGACTCTACACCTGCTTCTCTAAAAAATAAGTACGTCTGGCGTCTACCTATTCACAACACAGAAAGTCACGAAAGACCACAAAATGGCTCGGCAACCTATAGAATTGGAGAACAAGTTTATGTTCGTCCTGCTGGTGCAAAGTGTACGACGATTTGGAAAATTGGTAACATGACCAATATACTCTCAAAAACAAATATTGAAATTGATGGCGTACCACGACATGTGAGAGACGTAAGAATGATTCCTGAATCATATGGTGAGAAAGTTTTAAGAATGAATAGTGTTGAAGAAAATGAAAGCGACGAAAGTGAGTTAGACGATTTACATATTGCAAGAGACCAGGATGTTGAAGAGTCAGTTGATGAAGAGCCAGTTGCTGACGAAGAAAACGACGGTATTGAAGTCATGGATAATTTATTACCGTTGCTTAGACGCTCGACTAGAGAACGGAGAAGGCCGACATATTTAAATGACTATTTGCCTTAAGAACTTAGTTCTTGGGGAGATGTTAATAGCTAATTTGTACACGCTATTATAATTTAATAGCGTTTACAAATTATAATATTATAAATTAATAGCGTTTAGTGTAAATATGTCGTAATTTCTTTTTTACTTTGTTTGTACATAATTATCCCAAGGGAGCTTTTGCTGTTGACGAAAAAATGTATAAAAATTGTAAATATTATGAAAAAGAAAAGAGTTCTTAAAAAGTAAAGATAGTTGTCGTTTTACATAATAAATTGGAATTTGTTTTGACACGTGACATTTTAAACCAATGAAAAGGCTTCCGGCACTAAAAGCAACTTTGGTACTATAATTTTTTGGCACTATAAGTAAATTCTATCCACGGCCCTCTTTAAACTATTTGTACCTATTCTATTTTTTTATTTTCTATATTTAGATTTAAGACTAACACATTTTTTTATTGTACTTTCATGGTTTTTTTAACCCTTTGAAATGAAGTTTATAATATATTTTTGTAATAAAGTTATTAATTTGTACCCCCTATAAAAACGGTATTGTAATGATTTTTGTAAATTTTACTGATGATGAACTATGTAGTTTGAAACATGTATAACATTGGTATACATATCACCCTAAATTAGGGTGATATGTATGTAATTATTGCAAAGTAGTTTTAAATAATAATGACTTTTTATTTTTAAATAAAGTTATTCAAAAATAATTTACAAATAAAAATTAATTTTATGTTTAAATATATATTTAGCAAAAGTTTTAAAACAGCATGGTGAATGTTTTGAAAGGTGTCCTTGTAGAATGGTAATATTTATTTACAACCTTTTCTTAAGTTTTCTTTCTCTGACATTTATTAGGGAAAGGAGGGGATGGGGTGTATGTATGAATGCTGAATTATGGCTGCCTTAATGTCACTGATAACATCTAACACACGGACATAAAAAAAATGCATCAAGTGTTCATGCATTAATTTTTAATGCATCAACTGACATAAAATACTAATAAATAATAATGATATTAATAATAGCAGTAATAATATTACAAAATATTAATATTATTAAATGATATTAGCAATAATAGCTAAAAAATAATTGTTATAATAAAAGTTATTGCTTAGGATAAAGCAATAGTAAATAAAACAATTTTAATGTAGTTTAAAACTATGATATTTATGACAAGTATCATTTGGCAGTTTCTGAAATCACATAGTTCTTACTGTAATATAAGCTACTAAGTTGCATTTCAGATTAAATTAAAAATGGGAAACCAATATTAATTAATATAATTGAAGCATCTTAAACACCATGGTAATGGAAAACTAAACAGTGATTGGTTTCTTTTTTTCTTTTTTAAAAACTTTTTTCAATTGAAAAAATTTTAAACAATGTGAAATTCTGTTTTATTATTTTAATTAAATTTTATTTTATTTTAGATTATTTTAAATCTGTATACTTGCGATAAAAAATCTCTTATAATAAAAAATTCTTATAAACTTCTTATGAACTTTTTAAAAATATTTCAAAAAGATTATTGGATATAAAATGATCAAAAACCAAATAAAGCAAGTATTAAGCGAAAAAAAATTTACTTTGTTATAGTTGGAAAGGAAAAGTTTTTATTCCAAAAGTAACAGAAACAATTTTATTGTATGTATATCAGGACTATATAAGTGCTTCAATTTTCAGCGCTCCAGTTTGTTTAAAAGTAGTGAAAAATCTATTGCAAGATTCCACTTAAAAAAAGTGGGGCACATGACAAACCACCCCCTCTGGAAACTTGAGGCATGGAAACAACTTTAACATGCACATTCATTGGCACTACAGAAATGCCAACAATTTCAAAACTCCAGCAGTCTGGAAGGTAGAGAAAAATCTTGTTAACAAGGCCAAAAGTAGCAAGGCCAAGACCATGTTAGAAGGCCAAGGATAGAGCCAAGCCCACGTGTTACAAGGCAAAAGCCAAGAATAAGAGTTTCAAGGCCAAGGCCTACTCAAACATTTTCAAGACCAAAGACTTAAATTTTTGCTTACGCTGATAAAGTTATTATGTAATATAAAGAATGAATAATTACATATTTAGTTACATAAAATAAAAAATGAAAACATTTCATTCTTTTATTATATGTACTTTTTTATGAAGGCCAAGGCCAAAACAATCAAGGCCAAAAGTTTCAAGACCAAGGCCTTAATTTTTGTCTTTATGGCTAGGCCTAGGCCAAATACTAACAACTCTAAGAAAAATCAATTGCAATATTCTGCTACAAAACAGTGGGGTCTGTGTCCTATTTCCCATATATAGAAATCCATATACTTGCAGATCAATATCCTTATGTTTTCTGAAAGATCAATGAATATAGAATGATGTGTAAAACTTTTCATTTAATATCATCAAGGTATAAATTTATTATAAAAATTGGCTTCATTTATTTAAATTGATAAATACCTAAATAATAACTTTTTATAATAACACTTAATAATAACTTTATTTCTAATCATTTTGTTGGATTTTTCACCCCTGAAAATAGCCACGTATAAATTTTGAGGTAAAATTATCAAAAATTTAAAAAATAATGTGACTTGAAACGTCTAATTAAATGTTGCAATTCTGAGGGGACAAGAGGGGTTTGGCCAGTATCTGCTAAAAGTAAAATGGTCATAATTTAGGATCCAAGCTAAAGGCTGAAATTTTTCAAATAGAATAGCTAGATATAAGACATCAAATTTATTAATATCCATGTTAAGATGGTGATAAACACCATTCTAGGATGGTGATGAACACCATGTTAGGTTTGTTGATTTTCGCTATCTAACTAAATAGAAAGATTTTGTTGCAACATGCAATACAGAACCAAAAAGTGATAAAAGAGTTTTTTGATAAATTAAAATCATTATTATTCAAAGAACTACATTTTGCCACAAGTTTTGCATAGTTTAGACATAACAATAGAAAATGTTTTAGAAATACAAATATTGATCTATTGACAACAGAAACCATAATATAATAATAGTAAGTTATTATTTACTAACATTAGTTATTATACTAATGATGAAGTTTTTAATAAAAAATACTAATAATTTTAATTCTAGTAAGAACAGTAATAACAATAAAATGTGATAAAAATATAATAATAGCAACAATACTAAAATTAAAAACACTAGTAGTAGTAGCAATATGTAATAAAATACTATAAATATGATTCACACTAAAATATACGATTATAAAGGCAAATATATATAAAATATACAATAATAAAGGCAATAGTAAAATAAATTTTTATATGATAAAATAGACATCTAAAGAAAAGAAAAGAAGTTGAATAACCTGAATAGAAAAAAAGAAAAACAGGTAAAGTAAGTACAGTTTCAAATATAATTGTAAATGGTTAAATATTTAAATAGTTTTCAAACTCCTTTTATTTTTTTCTTCTTAATTGACTTGCTGATGAATGGTAAACAAAAGTTCTTTTTTTTTTTTTTACTAAGAAAAATTTTTTTTCAAATGCTATGCTCTAAATAAAAGCTCTTTTTATTGATAACAGTATTGTTATTTTCTATATCATTACAGTTCATAAGTTTATTTCCATATATTAAAATAAATTTTAGACAAAACAGTTTTAGATTTAACTTTAGTTTTTTAATGATAATTAAGTTTATATTTTTAAATTCTTGTAATTGTTTTTCTTGGTTTTTACTTATACCTCTTTTGTAGGGGATGTAAAACTTGTTCTGTCATTTCCTAATGAAGGTATAGCTTTTTAATTCAGTAAAATGTTTCTTTTGGTGTGCATTGTTGAGACTATATATAAGAATCCTTTGTTATCACTTTGTGTTAATTAGTAGCAATTATGCAACTGTGTAGCTTATTGTTTAATGTGTCATGCACTAACTATGACTGAGTTGAGTTCTTTATTAGTTTAAAACAAAATACCTTATAATATTAAATCTAAAAAAACATATGGTTACCACCAAGTTGATTTACTCTATCTTTTGCAAATATTGTGGACTTTGAATTTACTTTACATCAGTTCATTCACACCTTATGCAAAATTCAAGAAAGCTACATGCTTTTTGTAAGATTAACTTAACTTCAGTTCTTTTATCTTTAGATTTTGGTGTAGATGGTTAAAATTTTTGTTTGATGCGCTAAAAACATAATAGTCAAGATTTAATTCAATTTTTTATCATGATATCAGGTTTGAGTCCTCTCAATGTTTTTAATTCACCTCTTTATCATGAAATCAGGTTTGATTCCTCTCAATGTTCTTAATGTGCTTTTGCTTAGCACTTATTATTGCTAGCACTTTTCTTTTTTATCTTTATTTTAGTCCTTCTTTCCAAGATTGCAATTTTTCAATGTTATTTCTGATTAAATTGACTAAACTATTTCACTTTCTGTGTGCAGCTTTTCAGCTTTCTAATCTTAATCATTTTCACAAAAATAACTCTAGGCAATTATGTTTTTGCAAGAAATAATGCAAAAGTGCTTAACTTGACTCTTTCATTTCATTTGCTCATTCATTCAGGTGCATTGTTCTCAACTTACTGATTTTCTTTTTTTTTTTTTTTATCTAATTTTTTTACTTCTACTTATAAAATCTTTAAGTAAATCTTTAATTGGTAGTCAAGATTTTATTGGTTCAGAAAGATGCTGTACAAGGCTTTGGTCAACTTTTTCAAAACAATATTTTATCTTTCTCTTGAACTTTTTAAAATTTTCTGCTTGCCATCCCCTTGTACGAACCTGTACGCTTTTAAAAACCCCTCCCCCTCCACGTACATACGCATTATTTTTCCTGACTTTAGTCAAAAAAAAATTTTCTGACTAAAGTCAGGAAAAAAGAAAAATTCTGATTTGTTACATATGTGAAATATGTTTTTTTTTTAAAAAATCAAGTTTAAGAGAGGTAGTCAAACCGCATACGTTATCACTGTTTTTAACACCCCCTTCCCCCTTGTACGCGTTTGGGAAACCCCTTTTTCCCCATACCTGCGTACGTACTTTATAATTGGCCCCTTGAGATTTTTAACCTAAAATAGCCTAGAAATAGCCTTTTTTTAACCAAAATTAACCTAATTTTAAAAGTCGTAGATATTGACAATTTAATTTTCAACCAACAATTTTTGATTTTTATATTTATACCTAGTTAAATCATGTACTACTAATTTTCCAACCCACTAAATCTTTGACCTACTGTACTTTTGACATACTGAACATTCAGCCTACTATATTTACAATTTTCTATAACTACGTCTTTCCGGTATGTATTCTGTACATTTTGTTGTTGATTTGAATATGAGCCAGTGTACAACCTGGCGCAGTGTTGATTTGAGTATGAGCCAAAGTTGATCAACTTTGGCTCATATTCAAATCAAAATGGCGCGGTGGTTGAAATGCATAACCTCATAAATCGGTTGAAAATAAAAAAGGCTAATTGGTTGAAAACAAGTTAGGCCTCAGTAGGTTATCTGAAAATTAGTTCCACTTTTTAGTAGATGTTTTTTTTGTAGAATAACTTAGTAGGTCAAGATTTTTGTTGGTCTAACTATCTGACACAAGAAAATGCTAAATAGACTGGGAGTTTTTGTAATAAATCAATCGTAAAGGTAAATAATATTGTGTAATAAATCAATTGTGTATATGTAATTACCAGGTATCAATCGTGCGTATGTGCCATGTAATCAACTGAATATATTTTTAACAAAAAAATTATATTTTCTAAACAATATCAAACTTTTCAGACTATTTTAAAATGTTTTGTTGTGACAGAAAATTTTTATTCAAGTAACATAAAAGAGTGACTAGAATGTCACTCTTTAATGTTACTTGAATAAAAATTATAATTTCCTCCGATTTTTGAATGAGAAAGTGTAAAATAAGACTCATCATCAATAATTGAACCATGTTTTCCAAAAAAGTCTTTAACATTTAGTCTATGCTGTTAGTTTTTAATTCTTGGTTTAACCTGGAATCTTCATTTTCTTTCTTTTTTGAATATTTTATTCTCCTTTTTTTGATTTTATAAGCACATGAAGCTGAAATTTTGAATTTACTAGCTGCTTTTTGAAAGAACACACCATCATGCTGATCAAACATTACTTTAAAGGCATAAGTTTTCTGAGGCATTTTAAAACCTTTTTTGACTGGCTTCTACAATAGCCATATTTTTTTATTTATCTGTTTAATTTTGTATATAGTTGATTTTTTCAATTTTCTCCGCTAAAAAATGTTCTCTTCTTACCTTTATGTCTATTTTTTTTTAATGGAACTTGTACACACACTCTTAAACTAGTAATTTCATAACCCCGTTTAAACTGTTGAATAAATTTTTAAAATTGATATTTTCAAAATTTGTAGTTACAAAAGGTTTTGTTTTCTCTTTTCTGTGGTGCTTATCACTGTAGTCAAGCTTTCCGTTATTCATTTTTACTGTGTTTTTACTAATTGCATCATGATTGCATTAAACTAAATTGAGATTTTGAAGTCTGATTTTCATTTTTTGTGGGTTTATAAACAAAATAAGGAATGTGCTATGTTAAAGTAAAATGTATTTCTCTATTCTATGTTTAGGGTGATGGCTTTTATATTTTAGATAGTGGGGAATGTAATTAAATATATGAACCTTGAGGTACCCCTGAAGTTACTGGAAACAAAGTCTTTGAGGATGACTATAATAAAGTGGTTAGAAAGAAAAGATTTGTTCATCTTAAAACCTTTCTCAGCATGAAGAATGCATGCTTATGAAAAAGAGCATGCCAAATTTTATTGAAAGCTTTAGATATATCAAGAGTTGCCTCGCCGTCTCTATCTACTGCACAATAAAATCTTTTAATCACAGCAGTTAGCAAATTTGCTGTATAGTAAGAAGATGGAAAACTGTATTGACTGTCTGACTCATGATGGGTCTATCCGTAAGTTGTTTGACTCATGACGGAATTATAAGAATTTACTAAACGGAGACTCTAAAAATTTCCTAATAACAGATATAAGAATGGTATAACAATAGTTGGATGAGTCAGAATGTTCACCAGAGCTTATGAAAATTGGAACCACAGATGCCATTTTCCAGCAGGCAGGAAAACAGGCAGAAAAAGACGAACACTTATTAAATAACTTAGAGAAAAATAAAGAAATATCTGAAGAAGACTTTTGTAAAACTATGACAGGAATGTTGTCTTGAACACGAGCTGTAGAAGAGTTTAATTAAGAAATGACTTTAGCAACAGAAGCTGTAGTGATATGAATATCTAGCAATGGGTTAACCTTTTTAACTGAAATGAAAAAAAAAGTATAGTCATAAGATTCAAATTATGTGTGAAATGAAAATGAAAATAAAATGAGTTATGTAAGTAATCAAATTATGTATGAAATCAAAATGAAAACTAATTATGGAAAGAAAAGTATGGCCATAAGAGTCGAATAGAAGAAAAGTTCTCTAGAAACAACTATATGCCTTGTCAGAATCGCCTGTAGGAGAAAAAGAAGAAATCGAGCTCAAGCTAGGGTCTTAGACAAGACACAAATCAGGGAGTGAAGGTAAGTGATTAAAGTTGTCTGTAAAACAAATCGCAAAGTTATCTCTCAGACCAAGGAATTGCAGTTATTAGTGCTAGCAGGGTCAGTGGTGTTAGAGCCAAGCCATTTAGTGTGATGAGCATTTAAGTTTGCAATAACAAAAATATTAGCAGAAGGGTATAGAGAAAGGGCATTGTCAATTTAGTCGAAAATTACATCTAAAACTGTGCAATCTTGAGAAGAAAGTAAACAATATAGAACAAAGAGAAAGGTAATGAGTGAAGAGGTGTTAAGCGGGACCACATAAAAGAATAATCTAAGGTTTCATACCCGATTTCTCAATAAATACGTGAATCAAATATAAGTATACCCCAAGCCAAGCATGTTACTATTGGAGTCTTTGAGAATCAAAGGATAGATTCTTTGATTCGCAACCCTAAAATCTTGACCATCAAAACTGAAATCTCACAAAAAGCAAGCAAATCTGATGATTTTTGCCAGAGGTAAAACTCAACTGATGGAAAGTTGTTTCAAAGGCCATAAACATTTGTGAAAGTTATATTGAAACAGCTTGGTGGTGGGGATGGTTTTTTATGTTTAACATTTTTGTTTACTTTAAACATGATTCAAGTTAAGATAGAACTTGACTCATTCATAGATAGAGCTTAAGTCTGTTTTTTTACTGCTTAGTTACTTTATGGATGTCTCCTATCTTAATAGCACTTTTTTTTAAAAGTTGTTGATGTTAAATGATAAAAAATAAAATTGTCAGCTGTTGGACTTGTGAACCCGTGTTCCTATAATTTTCTGTCACTACAAAACATTCTTAAATAGTCAGTGAAAATTTTTATATTGTTTAAAAAATATAACTTTTTTGTCAAAAATATATTCAGTTGATTACATACATACGTACGATTGATACTTGGTGATTACGTATACACGATTGATTTATTACACGATATTATTTATTATTACGATTGATTTATTACACGATATTGAATTATTACACGATTGATATTAACGATTACATGCATACGCACGACTGATACCTGCTTACGTTATGTATGATGTTAAATTTAAAAACTGTGTGACGACATTATTGGTGTTTAAAAGAAAGCCTTTATTTTTTTTTAAATATCATATTTTGAACCATTTTTATTTAATAATTTTAATTTTATATACACGATATTGAATTATTACACGATTGATATTGATGATTACATGCATACGCACGATTGATACCTGGGGATTACATATACACGATTGATTTATTACACGTTATTATTTATTATTACGATTGGTTTATTACACGATATTGAATTTTTACACGATTGATATTGATGATTACATGCATACGCACGATTGATACCTGCTTACTTTATGTATGATGGTAACGACATTATTGGTGTTTAGAAAAAAGTCTTTTTTTAAAAAAATATCATATTTTGAATTATCTTTATTTAATAATTTTAATTTTTAGTTATTGTTTTCAGTTTTCTTATCTTTTAATTTTTGTTTTTCTTTTTCTATAGCGATCCAACTGTAAAGCAATTTCTTTTACACATGGACGAAAAAGGTGTTTTAGGGCAAAAATTCGTTATTGAAGATCTTGATTCCACTCATTTATTTGTAGCTGCAAACATCATCAAAACATTAGAATCAAAACTTTGGGAGTTAATGGATAAGTTATCGTTTCCTGTTGGTAATGAACAATAAGTTAAAAACTTATATCTGAATATAGAAACCTATAATACTTATAAATACGAATTTATATATATATATATATATATATATATATATATATATGTATATATATATATATATATATATATATATATATATATATATATATATATATATATATATATATATATATATATATATATATATATATATACATACATATATATTTGTATTTATAAGTATTAAAGTGTGTGTGAATAAACACATACAAACACATACACCTAATAATGAGATTTTGTTCTTGTTATTATTTGTATCTTGTTATTAATTGTAATAATAATTGTTACAAAAAATGTCAAACATTTGATTCAAGATGACACTTTGATTTACTGTATGTAGTGTTCGACCGGAATTATTATTTTGAACCTAACCGAAAATCGATTTTTATTATTCGGATCCCGAACAGAAAATCAATAAAGTATATTATTTTTAAGTTAGTTTTAATTTAAACAAAATATTGAATTAATAAAAATAAATATTAATAGAATCCAACAACTGGATGATTTTCGCGACAAAATAAAAGTTTTCCTAAATTTTGGATGTATTCTGTTTATTTTGTTTGAGAGATTATCTTCAGTTGAAGAAAACATCTGCCTTTCAACATCTGTAGGTGTTAGAGGTGGTGTCTAAAACTCAAGGCATTTAGAAGCCATTGGGCTATCCAAAAAATCATTTAACGCTTCTGTTATCATTTTGGAAGATGAACGTGCATTTGGTCCTATTTGAGTTTGAGATTACGCCAGATAGAATTAGACTTGCAGCAGCCAATTTATCTAGAGGTTTAAAATTGTCCGTTTGGGACATGACAACGTGTTTAGCATTTTGCAAAGCACCTTGAGATCTGAAAAAATACCATTAGTATTTTGGATCGTGTAGAGTAGCAACTGAATAATGTTCTGTTTTTTTAATTGCTGCAAAACGTTTTTCCATTGTAATTTTCAACTCCTGAACACTGATATCGTTAGAGGTTGTTTCCAAAGCCTTAATTATTGTTGTCACAATCGGAATACAGAAACTGATGCTAGAGTCAACACCTGATAACATTTTTGTTGCCTCCTCGAAAGCACTTAAAATGTTCACCATTTTTTCACAGAGGCTCCAATCTTGGACGAAAAATACAATTCTCACTGAAGGAAATTTGATTAACGTGGCAGCAATGGCTGGCTTTAGGTGTAAAGCTCGCTCGAGTATATAATAGGTAGAGTTCCATCTTATGGTGTGACGTTAGTCCAAATCCTTAATAATCCTTGTTTTTTGGGGTCGTCTGATCCTCTTGAAACTTTACCGTTGCATATTTTGCACTGAACTATTCTTGGATTGTATGTATATATAAATGTATATATATAAAAGTTATACTCACAACAGCAATATTATCTTTCAAATTATAACGATAAAGAACTTTACAAAATATAAATATAAAATTGTTTCGTTTTCAAACAAAATCTTATTTCCGTTAATTCTTAAGCTTATCATTTAATTTAAAAAACTTTTTTTTAAATTATTTTATCAAAATGATAATGCTTAATAAAGCTTAAAGATATTCATTTTCGGTAGCATTTTGAACCGAAATTCCGACCGGAACAGAAATCTTAAATATTACTAGAACCGAAAAGTCTTGTCAGAGTTATGGCCGGAACCGAATCGAATTTCGGTCGATCACACTTAGATTAAAAAAAAATCTTATAAAACAAATCAATCTTTTGCCGTTTTTTTTTTTTTTTTTTTTTTTTTTTCACGTCTGATTTATTAAATTTTAAAAAAAGAAGTATAAAAAAAAAGTATAAAAGTATAAAATATTGCTCATTGTAAAAGCAATAAAGATATTTATATATATATATAACTTTAAATGCAACGCTTGTGATTCCTTACTTATTCGTAAAACATTTGCTTGTGTATATATTGGTTTGAGGCTTCTTAAACAAAGCTTCTAAGCATAATCTCAGTCAAATTAAGATTATAAAGAAATTTGTAAATGAAAAAATAGATAAACTGAATGTTCAATAATATCCAACAGTTAAACTTGTTACCAAGTTCAACTTGCAAAACATAAACACTGTAAAACAAAACAAAAAAGCTCTTTAACTTGGAACGTTTTATTGTTTTAAAGTGAAGTTTTCCATTTCTATTGCTAACCAAATCTAGACATGTCTAACATCAAAATGAGGTCAATCAAATCAATATCAAAAATCTCTTAATACTACCTTTATTACCTTATTTAGTTTGAAATACCACAGTGATTGATGATTTGACTTACCTTAGGCCCACATTGCACTTAGTTGCCCAACATCTTAAAAAAGAACGCAGTGTACAATGTACTTAAAATCCGCGGAACATTTCAAAAACAAAACAGAGGAGCTTAAAAAAGGAGAAATTGATTTTTCAATTGAGCAGCCATGGCGCAGTGGTTAGAGTTTTGGCTTAGAACCCAGAGGTCCGAGGTTTGACGCCGGCTCCAGTCCAATAAGCGACATGAGATAAGAAAGCATTATGAGATAAGAAAGGGGGCATGAACTTCTAGTTAAATGCTCTCCCGCGGTGCTCCGTGATAAGACCGTACGGACCTCTTGGAGCACCTAAATAACTTAAAAAAAAAATTCTAATATGAGTTAGAAAATAGTTTTCAATTATTTTGTGAACAAAGAATCGACAACACACGAAGAGCTGTTGTTGATTCTTTGTTGGTCAATACACATTACCTTCTTCAAACCTTACTTAATTCTTTCGTCTTTTTACAAACATACTGAAGATGAAAATAGTGACACGCTCCATATAAGGGAAATATTCTTTTAATTTCAAAGGGCAAAAAAAAGTTTATATAATGTTGAATCTTTAACATCTTTTTTCAATTTTCTTATTGTAGGCATGCTTTTTTAAAGCATTGCAAGCAAACAAATAAACATAAAGCAAAAATTAAAAAAACATAAAGCAAACAAATTATTTAGAATGATCAGCGTTGGATAAGAATTCAAAATCAAGTTATTTTTTTACACCAGCGCTGTTGTATCAATTGGTAGAAGTGCACGCAAATAGAAAGATTAGGAAAAAGAAACAGAGTTAAATATTTCTGAGTATAAGAAGTTTTATTTGTTGCTGTAATCATTGCCATACAGAGTTCTAGCTTTAAAAAATTAAAATATTTTTTTTATTTTTAAAAAACTTCCAAAAACTTCCAAAACTAAATTTTTAACTAGTACAACATTTATAATTAACTTGTCTCTAATCTTTATCTTTGAGAAATATCATTTGCGTTTTGTGAACATTTCTGTAAATTTATATCTATTTTAAAGTAATATACTTTCTCAAAGACTATGTATGGGCGTTATCACATCGAGAACCAACTCGTACTTACAGATCTTTTAAATATGTACCTGCAACTGTTGATCAAATAGAAAAAGAATAACGGAGAAAACAAAAGATTTTACCGGCCGGTGATATACTGTCTAGGCCGGTAAAATCTTTTGAAAACAAAAGATTTTACCGGCCTAGACAGTATATCACCGTTAATACCGAAAGACGCAACTAACGTCTAGACTGTTTACTCACATAATCCAACTGATTGGAAATGCTTCGCCAATCCAACTGATTAGAATCACTTATCAAACTGTAAATAACTGGTTTAAGGCTAACAAACTCTCACTTAATACCGAGAAAACAAACTATATACTTTTTCATAAAAAAACACAAGAAGAAAATCTTCCTCTCAAGTTGCCGAACCTATTTATAAATGATAAATTAATTAAAAAGCAATCCAATATAAGATTTTTGGGAATCGTTGTTGATGAAAAATTATCCTGGCTTCCTCATATAACATATATTGTATAGAGGTCCAAAAGTATGGAATATTTTTCAGAAAGAGTTCAAAGGTACGGTGAGTTCGTTAAGTTCATTCAAATTTTTAACAAAAAAATAAATCTTCAAAACCGGTAAAACATTTTTTGTTAATAATGCTTTGGATAAATTTTCTTAAATAAGTTTTTGTTTTGTTTCGACTTTTGTTTGTTGCTTGACAATTTTTATTAGCGGATTACGCATTTTGTTATGATATTTTATTGACATTTTTATTTTGTATGTCATATTACGATATTTTAATTAAATCTTAATTAAAGGGGTTCTATGAAAAGATTGCGATGACGTTCTTTCATCCTCATCTTCTTTGAGTCCCTATCTGTTTTACTTATTTTGTTAAATTTTATATTATGTAGTAGAATCTGTAAAATTCTTATGTTATGTAAACAGAGAAAAAAATTAAAAAAAAAAAAAAAAAACTGATTGGAAATGCTTGATAGTTCTCCCAATTTACAAATCAAAGTCCCACAACAACATTCAAAACTGCCAACCTATATCTTTAACACCAACTATATCAAACATTATCAAGCGAGTTGTCGAGTATCGAGCGAGTTGTACACATCCAATTATCAAATTATTTAGAGGAAACCAGTTTGATAAAATACAATAAGTTTGTTTTTGATGTAAACGATCAACAAAACAAGCTGCAAGGTTGTTTGTAGATAACATAAAACGAAAAGTTGACAAAGGTAAAATAGTTGCTTGACTTGAGTAAGTCATTTTACACTTTAAATCACGGAATACTAATCAACAAGCTTAATGGTGTTCATGATAATGCCTAATGTTTTAAAGATTACTTATTTAACAGATCTCAAACAAATTGTTTTCAAAACACAATATCTAAAACAGGAAAAGTTGTATGTGGTGTACCTCAAGAATTATTATATCATAGTCATAGTATTTACTTAATTTTTTTTTTTTTTACGTAATAGTATTAGGAATATTTAATTACTACTAAAATATATTGAATTAAATATTTTGATGAGAATGTCATTAAATGATGAAATATTTTGATGAGAATGTCATTAAATGATGAAATATTTTGATGAGAATGTTAGTAAATGATAGGCCCTTTAATTTTTGTTATTTACTTTAATGACCTGGTACCTTGTTTATATAAATAATATATAATAAAACAATAGAATACTTATAAATTACCAAAAATTTGTAGCAATTATTTTGTATATGGAATAATATACCGTGGACTAAAACTATGGAACACATTTCAAAAAGCAAGTAATTACGGTAAAATCATTAAACTCCTTTAAGTTTCTAATGAAAAAATGAAATTTTTAAACTAGATAAATAATTGTCTAACTTTTTTCTAAAAAGAATATAAAGTTCCATTATTATTAGTTTTTTATTTATTTGATTATCTCTTAATTTTTATATTTAGAGGAGTTCGTCATTAAGGGAACCTGTTGTACTTTTGATCATTTTTCGCTTCAAGGCAACTTTTTGTAAAATCTATTTTAACAAATTTAAACCATTCAAACTTTCTAATATTTGTTCATTTTTTGCGCAAAAATTATACTTACAAGAATAAGAACAAGATTTTACAAGAAAAAAATTGTACTTGTTTTTTAACCAAGAAGTATTGTTTCGGTGGAGGAAGGGGAGTTGTTACCTCCCCCCCACCTCCTATTCTCCTTTGTTTAATATATAGTCTTTAAATTTAGCTCGTAGAAATGCAAGTAATGTTGGGATGCTATTTCCAGTATCATTAATGGCTGCAATCATTGTTATATTGTTGCTTCATTCAGCACTAGTCATGCTCCCAAATATTTTTTGCTTTTCTGAGCCAGAACTTTTGGTGGTACGTAGACTGTGGTAATTCCTGTGTCATCACAGTTCCAAATTTTTAATTGTTTAAAACGATAACGTGTTCAAAATAATTGTAATTTTTATATACAATTCTTACTGTTTCTTTATTGAATGCAGATGACTTGTAGGCTTTGGTTTACGTAGAGATAATTTATAATTATATCTTTTGCAAAAATTTTGCAGTCATTGTTCAGCAGCACATTTATTTTTCATCCATTAAGTTTTAATTTTTTTATGATTTGCTAAACCATACTTATATGCAAAGAATCTGATCTGCATTCACGCAAGTCCGTAAAAATCTCAGCATCTGCCAAGTACTTTGCCAAAATTAATTTTTCTTTTTTCTCATACCAAAACTTTTTTGGTATGAGAATATATAAACTCGCAAATTCCAAATTTTTTAAATTGCTTCAACTGATATATCAAAGTTAAATTGCTTCAACTGGTATATCAAAGTTAAATTGCTTCAACTGATATATCAATGTTGATTTTTTATTGCTACAACTTTGTCAGCTTTACCTAAACTCGTTTTTTGTTTAAGCACAAATTTTATTGCATTAAGCATATCCATTTAGAAAATTTTCTTGGGAAAAACACCAAACATGGTCAGAAATTGCAATTTTTGGTCTTTGAGATTGAACCCTCTCATCTTGAGAGCGATTCAAACTTTATATGGTCATATTTCTTAAAACGCTGAAATATTAAACAATGAATTTTAAAATTTAACAATGACTTAAATTCTAGTGGAGAATAGTACAGAAATCAACCAGTCCTCAATAATCACAATTTTTTGCAAAGCATCCTTATTTGACCTAAGTATTAACATATAAATGTTTGGAGTTTGCTCAATGTCTGGAAGTTAGCTAATCAATGACTAAAAAATGCAGTTTCCACTCCTGGTACCAACCTTGCTGCTAGGTATTTCAAAACAGAATTGATTAACTACTTTTTATTTTTTCAACTCCCTTATAGCTGTGCGGAAATTAAGGAATAAAATGAACTAGATTATAAAACTGATGCAGCAGTCCAACTAGCTTAATTAACAAAATTGATTATTTCAAGTGTAGCGGTTGTTCAAGACTAAAAAGACTATATATATATATATATATATATATATATATATATATATATATATATATATATATATATATATATATATATATATATATATATATATATATATATATATATATATATATATATATATATATATATATATATATATATATATATATATATATATATATATATTAATTCTTAATTCCTAATTATTTTTATCTTGAAGTATATTAAGTATATAATCCAAAGGAAAGTTTATTTATTTATTTTGAGAATATTTTATTAATACGAAATGTCAACACGTAAACTTTTTAGCGGTTCTCTAAGATAAGACCTCACGGTCTTCTACGAGTTCCCGCGTTCTTTAATTCTTAATAACGATCATGTATATATTTATACATAGTTAACGAATATTTATTTAATCAAAAAGTTCTAAAATTAAAGAACAATATATATATATATATATATATATATATATATATATATATATATATATATATATATATATATATATATATATATATATAAATATATATATATATATATATAAATATATATATATATATATATATATATATATATATATATATATATATATATATATATATATATATATATATATATATATATATATATATATATATATATATATATATATATATATATATATATATATATACATTAACCCGATAATTTTTTTATTTATTTTCTTGGTTATAAACTGCCCAACAATTTTGTCACAGAGTACGGCAGAGGTTTGCCATACCGAGGTCGCATATGTGGTTATAGCGGACCATAGGCAAATTCTTAGTTATAATTAATTAAAAGTTCTCATATATGGTCAGCTTCAATCATATATGCGACCTCCGTATGAAATAATTCCGCGGTACTCTGTGGCTAAATTGTTGGGGACTAAGATGGGAACTAAGACAATGATTGTTAAAGAAGCCCATTTTGTGTACCTTTGATCAAATTATGACATTGTACATTCGACCAGCAAAATCTTGAGGATTTAATAGAAATGCAAATAAAAATTGGTAGTTATTAGTTTCTAATTTAAAGTGTTTTAGCCCCTTTAAACCCCTCCTCGTAAAACCCATCATTTTCATTCCAATACGTTATATCATATTTTATTGCATACTAATTTTCCAACACAGTTTATTATTAGGTGTTTTCTTTACAGGATATGATATGCAGTGGCAGTTTAGGGTCTCGCGAAAACCTAAGCAAACACTAATAAATACTACAAACAAAAAGTTTATTATAAAAGTTTAACTTTTTGCGCATAAATTTATTTCATTTTAATCTGCAATGCAAGTTATTTATTGACAACAAGTATTAAACGACGCTTCTTGTGAATAACCAGCAACTCTAACAGCATTGTAACTAAAAAAATATATAAATATTAAACTATATTTATTTACTAAATATAATCTATTTTAAAATACTATATATACACTACTGGAAAAATTGATTGCAATTGTAGTGAGATTTAGAAAATTGCTTGTTTTTGTCGTGTTTACGCTAGTCATGCGCGCCCGAATTACGAAGCTTTTGTTATAGTGTGCGACATTGTTCATTGTTTACTTTTTTTGCGTTTCATTTTTCATGCAGTTTTTTGAATATTTTGCTAAATGTAAAGTCAAAAAGGGAAAAAAAAGTGACTTAAGCCTTCGAAAATTTAGACAAATCAGTGTTTTATTGAAAAATTTCGAACTAAACCAGAAAGAAATAGCTAATAACCTAAAAGTCTACCCCAACTCTATCAAAAGAGCAGAGCCGTAACCACCTAGGGAGAGGGATTAGACCTTGCCCCCCTCCCCGCATATATTTTTTAATATATAATTATTAGGGAAAAACATATATGTAAAAAATGTTTTTAACCAACATTTTATCCCTTCCCTCCTTTAAAAGAACAATAGACCTCCTTAATATCAAATTACGGCTCTGAAAAGATTTTTAAAAAGTGTTGAAAGTTTCACTAGTGCTATGTTGAATTGGAAATGTGGTAAAAAAGCGAGTAATAACGTTAAAGTTAGATAAACGTATTATAAACAGTGCCGTTGATGACCTTTCTATTAATAAGAGAAAATTTTAAAGTAAGTGGAAGAATTTTAAACGCTTAAATATGGTTTTAAAGCATGTTGATCTTGAAAAAAGCCAAGGCTCGCACAGAAAACGATAAATAATCGCCTCTCATTAAGACTGGCTCATAATATGACTTTTTGAATTAATAAGCAAAATCGCAATTAATCTTTCCAGAACAAAAATTATTTTGTAACAGTGAATATCACAAACACAAATTTAAACAACACAGTTTGTATAACTGAAATTAAAATAACACAAATTTAAACAACAAATATATTAAGAAGTTAATAAAGTATTTAACTAAGTGGAGAGTATTATAACTTTAATGAAAAAAAAAAAAACATGTTTTATAAAACATGTTTTATAAAACATGTTTTAAACACTTTGTAAAAACTCTAGTTTTTTTTGAATAAAAATCACCTTAAAAAGTTTTTTAGTCTCGTTTAAAATAATTTGAAGTAAACTTACTGAGCAAAATCCCTAAGAAGTTCAAAAATGTAATTTGTAAAAATCTTAATTACTGTTTTTTATCATTTACAAAAAAAAAACAATTAACAAAAATAAACTTTCAATTATTTCATTTTATTTAAAACCTGTTATAAGTTGCAGGGCCGCCGAGAGCTGTCACGCCAGCTGGGACAGCAATCCATATTGACGCCTTTATTTATCAAACTTTCCCTATTTTATTTATAAAGGATCTTTTTTTTCTATCTTTTAGGTACCTCGGGATAAACTGTTCCTTGCGACCCCCCCCCCCCCCCCATACTCTCTCGGCGGCACTGATAATTTGTCAAAGATGAGTATTTTGTTAAACTTTTTAATTTAATTTCCATTAATTTTCTTTAACTTCGCTGAGTAGTTTAATTTCTTTAAGAAAGTAATTTTTGAGAAATATGGAAAATTATGTAAATATTAATTATTTGTTCTGTTCTAAAAGTTGCGTAATAAAAGTTACGTAATAAAAGTTGCGTATAAAATAGAGATTGTTAATATGAGGTATTTCGCCATTTTAGAAATTTCGCCACCATTTGATGTATATTTACTTTTATAACTATAACTTTACTCAGGAATAAGATTTTTTTATAATTCAAATTTCTATTAAAAGAAAAATAATTTTTTTTATCAAATTATGTAAAAAAAAAAAATCTTCTTTTTGCGAAAACTTGATAAAAAAATTAATTGACAAAAATAATCTTTAAAAAAACAGAAAGTTCTCATAAAAATCAAATTATTTGTTTCCATTAAAATTTTAAAAAACTAAAATATTGGAAATTTTTCAAAGAATTTTTGTATTGTTTTTTTCTTTCGAACTTTGATCGGTTCCAAAGTTATTACTAAATGGGGGAATTTCGCCACCTATTTATATTAAATAGAAATGCGCCTTGATTGGATATTATTTCCCTTCCTCTTGTTTTGGTATTTAATTTACCAGGTTGGCCTTATACGCTTTTGATTAGAAAATTTAATTAATACGTCAAATTAATATATATTTAGAAAAATAATTAATAAATAAAGTAAAAAAATAATCAGTTTGCGCGTTGATTGGACAATTATCATTATCTCCATATTTTTGTTTTGATAATTAATTTCTCAGGTCATGTTGATTTTATAATCAATTTAATTTAATTAAATCTATTAATTTATCAGCAACAATGCCGCGAAACTACAAGAGAAAATCCATCACCAATTATAGCTAAAAGCTAATTGTAAAAGCAATTGCAAAAGTTAAAGCTGGCGAACTGAGTTGCAATCGATGGGCGATTCCACGGCGGAAAATAAAAATGTAGTCAAACTTTATTCTCTTTTTCGTCAACTTTTAGCAAATGAATATAGATTTAGACACATAAAAGTTTATTTAAAATATATCTTTTATAAGCATAAAAATTACTAAAATTAATTTAAGTAATTTTTATGCCTCCGAAAGTTACGATTTTTCTCAATGTCGCATAATAAAAAAAACAAAAAAGGTATCATTGTAAAATTTTCTTTTAACCATAAATTTATTTGCTTAATCGGAATTAATTTAGCGTAAAAATGGAACATGTTGAAACATGTTGAAACATGTGTTCAACATGTTGAAACATGTTTCAACATGTTGAACACATGTTGAAATTGTTGTTGCTCAGATTTTATACTTTATAAAAAATATTTCAAGAAAATAACAAAAGAACTTTTGCAATTTTCATGTAATGTAAATTAACAAAAACATAATAAAGTTTTTTTCTAAAATTTAGTTAAAAAACTTAAGTTTTTTATTAATATCTGCAAAAGAATATCAAATGTTACGTTTTTACATTTAAAGTTTTGAATAAAAGATTAAACTACATGCATTTACTAAAGTTTTGGCGCTTTTTCGTTAACAAAATGAATTACGTCATTATGTAATTCGACAAAATGCTATTTTTTTATATTAAGAGAATTTTTGAAAAATCTTATTTTTTTTAATGTTTAATCAAAATTATTTATATCATTTTATTTTTATCTTTTATGTATTCTTATTTTGGTTGACATACAAATATACAAAATTAAGAATTGTTTTTATTTAGACATTAAAAAAAAAAAAAAATTTTTTTGCTATACTACTAATATAAAAAAAATCAGTTAAAACCTTTTTTTTTTTTTTTCTATAAAATAAATTGTTTCTAAAATGCAATTAAGTGGGATAATCCATAAAGCACGTCATCCTATATTTGTCAACTCTAGAGTTGACAAATAAATGAGTTAAGAGCTTTTAACTCATTTCCTCCTGTTACAAACAATCATTTATACCTGAGCCCCTCTCCCTTTTAAATTGTAAAAGCAGTTTTAACGTCAAAAATATTTTAAAGGATTTAAATGTAAATACTTTGCAGCATTTTAATAATTCAACCTAATGAAAATAAGACAATATGTATAAACGTAAGAAGTGTAAGTAAAAACTCGAGAAACCAAAGATTTTCTTATTGAAATGACTTAATTAAGATTTAATAAAGTTCTAATGCTAAAATATTTTTTTAAGTTGCTCTTGGTCTTGTGGAAAATTTGTTTTCAATTTGATAACTTTCATAAATGTTATGAAACTCGGGGATAGTGCCACCAGTTTTTTAAAATTTCCTTTGTTAATTATTTTTAATGAATGAGTTCATACTTTTCCCAGTAAGTACAGAACATTTTTAAAACGTTTAAAAAACGTTAATATTCGTTTTAATAAGTTTTTAAACGTTTTAAAAACATCCTGGGCTTACTGGGCTGCAACTCTTTTGTTACGTAACTTTAACTAAATAATAGATATAAAAAATCCACGATAATAATCGCTCGGTAGCGTAAGTGACGTAACGTAAGTTAAATACGTAGTATACAGTTTACTTTTCTATTGCACCTCTAATAAATTTTTATATATTTTTTAAATTGGTATAGAATTTTCGACATCTTGTAAAAGTTTCTAATACAAACCGCTTTACTGATTCGCAGAGATCTGAACTAAAAGTTGAAGCAATTTTTGCTTCAACTTTTGGTTCAGATTTCAAAGCATGTTTTACTATTATGAAACCTTAGCTTTTTGTTACTTATTTATTTAATTTATAACTCGTTTAATAAATTAAGTCAAAAGTTAAAGTTACCAATTTTTCTGGTTGGCCGTCAAACATTTGGAAATATAATCTAAAGATAGAAAATAAACGGATTTAACGGAAGTAAAGATTTTTTACAAACAATTTTTAACTATTTTATAATTACGGAAACATATTTTATAACAATAATCCTTCTTTAAAATCAAAACTACAAAGTAATTCGTCATACCTGTTTTTTTCTCAACGGAATACAAATTTTCCATGTTCGCTTTGATATTGTTGCTTTTCGAAAAATCTTTGTTTTCCACAGGATTGGCATGTAGATTCATTTCACGACGATTTGGTCCGTTTTCAAAATATTCGTTATCAAAATAATTTTTTCTATTAGCATAATGCTTATTGAGCAAAATACCGCGACTTTCAATCTCTACGAATAGATTGACCAAAAGTAATACGATGTAACCCTTCATGATTTTGCTGAGTTGTTTTAAACTTATGAAAATTTTTCAAATTTTATATATTTTTTAATTACTTATATAGTTAAAAACAAGTAAAACCAGTTTTTGTCTTCCATTATATAACAAAATAAAGATTAACAAATCCGTAATTTACGACTTTTAACTTGAAGACAAAAAAACGATTTAAGGATTTAAGATTGTTTCCGTAATTTTGCGGTTTCTTCACAATTGACAGTTGCAAGTTTTAAGGCGAGTTTCCACTCATCCGTTTTTCCACGGGAACAGGAAAGGAAAGGAAAAGTAAAATAATCGCGTGAGCATGCGTAGTATAACTTTTAATTTGTTCAAAAGAAAACTGCTCATGCTCACGTGATTATTTTTCTGTTCCCTTTCCTGTTCCCGCAGAAAAACGGATAAGTAGAAACTCGCCTTTAGCTCTACCGATAAAACAATTTTTTTAAGTTCTTTATCTAACATGTTTATGAAGAAAATATAGCGTTTAACGTAAAAAAAGAAGTAATTGAAAAAAAAATGTGAAAAGCAGTAACCTCAACAACGTTGATTACTAACTACAAAAATTTCCAACTAGATTACTTGAAACTATTTTACGAAATTAAGAAAAATATATTTTGAGTTTTTTGAGTAATTTGGAGGAGGAAGACTTTACCTTGGTGATTGACATCGGTAACTTTCATCATTCATTATTAGATTTTTATGATAGATATGATAGAAAATTAAGAATACTGCAAAAGGACAAATAGCTCTTATCGGAAATAACATTTTATTAAAACGAATGAGAAACGGTTGTGAGCACATTACTGAACATGATTTTTCAAACTTCGTGAGAAACTGCGAATCTTTTCTTACGCAATGTGCTAATGGAGATGACATTAATAGAGAATAAAGTCATAATTTTTAAAAATTTGTTTTTTCGAACTTATATATTAATAAATTATTTCTGATAATATCATTTCTTTCAATTGAGCCTTTACTGATTAAACTCAGTGTAAAATAAATATTGATAAGTGATTTTTTACTTGTTTATATATATATATATATATATATATATATATATATATATATATATATATATATATATATATATATATATATATATATATTTATATATATGTAAGTATATCCATTATATATATATATATATATATATATATATATATATATATATATATATATATATATATATATATATATATATATATATATATATATATATATATATATATATATATATATATATATATATATATATATATATATATATAATGGATATACTTACATTTAAAGGATATACAATATTAACGATATTTAATCAAATGGAAATCCTTATGTTTATAAGTTATTTAAATTCATCTAAGAAAATGTTAAAGTTAATTATTAACAAAAAAAAAATAGCTTTTTGTTTATTTAAACTGGACAAAACAAAACTTTCTTAAAACATATTTTAATTTAATTTTATGTCAACTAATCTAACCAATTAACCGTCATCATTAAACTAATTAGTTAGCGCATGCGTAAAAATTTATTATGCAAACTGTTTTCAGTTGCAGAACAGTCCCTAAAAGCTACAAACAATCCTCACTAAAATCGTGAAAGAATACTTAATCGACGAAAGTCCTTATTCGGAAAACGCTAAACAAGTTCGATCGCAAAACAGTTCTGAGACAAACAATCCTGATTGCAAAACAATCCTGGTTTGAATAACTAGTCGAAGAAATCCTGGTTTGAATAAATAGTCGAAGAAAAGTTTTGATTTATAGGGCAGATGAGTCCCGATAAAATCTATTTAGATTGTTATTTTTAATATCATTCTTATTATTGTTATTATTATTATTATTATTATTATTATTATAATTATTATTATTATTATTGTTTTATTAACAACCCTCTGAAAAATATATTTAAATGTATAGGTAAAAATACACAAACTAAAAAAAAAGAGAGATAAAAAAATATCATTAAGGAATGTTTACTTCAAGTGTGTCTTTAAAAATTGTTCGCTGCTGTTTGAAATTCCAACATTGAAACAAAAAATAACAGCAACCTAAATAAAATTCCAAAAACCCGACTTGAATTTAAAGTTTTTTCAATTATTCTGGGACAAGAGTCTATTATGATTTACCATTAGAAATTAAGAAATTCAACTCGTTGACTGAATTTTAACAAAATGTAAGAATTTATTTTAAATGTTTTCTTATAACATTTCTAGTAGGGATGTACCGAAGTTTTTGGCATGCCGAAGTTTTGGCATTATTCCCGAAGCTTCGGCTTCGGCCGATACCAGAGTAAGTTTTTGCCGAAGCATTGGCTTCGGCGAGTTTTTTTAGTTAATTAAAAGTAATAAGCTACTGTTATATTAAGCATAAAATAATTTTATT
>NC_061167.1:2070274-2082774 GCF_022113875.1 Hydra vulgaris | reverse complement strand
CTATTCAGAAACCCATAAAAAGAGATGATAAATCAAATGAAGCATAATGATATATGAGCAGATATTTCAAAAAAACATGTATGCAAATGCCAAAAAATGGATGAAAAAGACAAAAGAAAGTTAAAATAACAGTTGCTTGAACTCTTTTACAATGAAATAAAGTGTTTAAATTTTTTTTTTTTTTTTTTTTTTTTTAACATCTTCACTTCCAACAAGGCTGCAAGCAACCATTATAAGAGTTGGAAGTTACTGGAAGAGAAAAGACTAAATCTGTAGAGCAAGATAACGATTGACTGATGACTTAAAAGATTGCAAATTATATGAATCAGGAAAGCAAGATGAAGGAAGCGAATTCCAAAGAACTGATGTTCGAGGAAAAAAACTAGAAGAATAAGAGTTTTTGAAGCACTTAGGAACAGTCACAGAAAAAGGATGAGACTTAATTGAATGGCGAGTAACACGAGAATGAATTTTAGTAGATGGCACAAGGGACGCTAGCTCTTTAGAGCAGTGCCCATTATAGTATTTGTAGAAAAGAGAAAGAGAAGCAACATTACGACGATGTGACAAAGGTTGGAGATTGACTGACAGAGCAGGTCCAACTATGTTTACAATTCGTTTTTGCACCTTGTCTAAAAGAGAAAGAGCATCATTAGAAGATCCGCCCCAGATGTGGCAACAGTATTCCATACAGGGACGGATTTAAGATTTATAGAGATAGAGAATAGAATCTGGAGTAAGAAAGTGTCGAGCTCGATAAAGAGATGCAACCTTAGCAGATGCTAATTTTGCAATGGATTTGATATACGGTTTAAAAGAAAGATCAGAAGTAAGAGTTAATCCTAGAAGATGAATGGTAGATGACTCATCTAGTAAATTACCATTCATAAATATAGGAAGATCTAAATTATTACGATAACGATTGGCCGAATAAAATTGAGTTTTATCTGAATTAATGTTCACCAGCCACTGTGAGCCCCATGCTGTAGCAGAAGGGAGATCCTTTTCAAGCTCAGATACCCCCTCCAAGCAATCAGAGAGTGTAGGCTTCTTATCATGACAAGAGTAAATGGTAGTGTCGTCAGCGAATACATTGTCTATCAAACAACGTCATAACTAAGATGATGTAATGTCAGATAGAATTGTTGGGCAAAAACTTTGCCATGAATGGTACAATAGTAAGTATTCGAAGTATGTCATGTATGATGGTAGAGAAGAAAACTTGATAAAACAAAACAAGACAAAGTTTGCACAATTTTTTACTGGAATAAAGGTAATACTGATACTGAAGCTGTTGACTACAACATGAAAAAATATCAGCTTCCGCTGATGTTGGACTAGGAGAGTTGATTTTTTTTTGAAGTGTAATATGTAACAACTTATGACATTACTTGTAATGAAGATTTAAAAATAGATACTGCAAGTGATAAAACTTACAAAACAGATACGGCATATGATGAAACTTGTATAAAGGTATTGTAAGTAATATAACTTGAAGAAGTAGTCATATCAAGTCAGGTATGCCTGGTATTAAACCATATGTTTTTGTTTTACTTTTTTTTATAAATGTTTTTAGAGAAGAATAAAAGTATTTGACTTGGAATGACCTTTGCACAAGTGTTGTGACTTGCAAAATATTTTGATAGGCAGCTCTGGCTTATCTTCACGTGGTGTCTATTGTTACAAATGATTCAGTGTTCCATTTATGAAATTGACTATTTTAATTATTTACTAAAAGCTAAGACAACTATTTAAACTTTGGATATCTAAAATGTTTTAATACAGAACAATATAAAATTGATTGTTACATTTTTTTATAGGATACAACACTGATATATTTGGTAATGAAACAAAATATATTTAATGAAATATCAAAAAATGAAATATGCTAATTTATTTTGTCTGTTAAAGATACAATTATTTTTAAGAATTCAACATCTTTTTATTGTAGGTTGTGGGTAACCATTACCACCCTATTTAACAAACTTCTCAACTTAACCAAAATTTACGAATAGCAGCGGAAAGACTTTTTTTTCAAAAGTAGGCTCGGTTGTGGTCTTTATCTTTAGCTTGTAGGTTATACTTGGTACAAAAAGCCTAATTCAGGTTTTAAATTGTTAACTTATTTTAAAATAATTATAATTGTAATTATACAGATTTATTTATTTTACTTATTTATTTTTTTAGGTTGGGGGGGGGGGGCACACGCCCCTCCCACAAGTCAATAAGCACACCACCAATAAATGAATTTCTTGTAGCAAAAAAATTTTTTATGTTTTTTATACTGTATACTAGTTTCACTTATTTTATTAAATATAGAAATATTTATTTATTTATAATTAGAGAATTAAATATTTTTCAAATTAGGGTGTGTTAAACCATCACCACCATATCCACCACCAACTTTAATAAACATCAATCATTGATGGTCTGGAATAAAATTATAGCAATTTTTTGTATAAAAAAATAACCGTTAGTTGAAAAAAAACACTTTTTATTGAAAGAAATATGCTTATTTTTAGGGTAAAGGTGGTGGTTCGGCACCCCCTCTAGCCCCCAGGAAACGCTTAACAGGTGGACGATGTTATAAATTTGTAGCCCACAGTTACACCTATCTTTTGATACTAAGTTATAGGTATTTAGACAAGAATTGACAAAGTTATAACAATTTAAGTAAAGAAAAATTAAATTTTTACCAGTTTCTTCAACAAATCCATATATCAAAAATTTGCGACTAAAAACGTCATAACTTTTTTTACAATAGTCCGATTTTAATAATTTTTTCACCTTTAAAATACTGTATTGAAGCACTTTCTAATGATATATAACAATCTAACCTTTGATCAATTTAAAATTTTCAGTCCACATACCTAATAAGAGTATTATTTCTTTCTTTACTCGACTAAAGATTTAAAACATTAGTTTAAACTTCAGATTGATGCATAGTTTTGATTTGACATGGACGAAGTCAACTTCAACTTTAGCCTATCAACATTACCAAAAAAGGAATGCTCTCATAAGTGGTGGGGTGTTTACAATTACATCTGCTCCCATAAAAACAAGTTGTGTTTGGTAAGGTTCGCAATGAAAATTTTGTGCGCATCTCATTCATCCGTTAATGTTCAGCACAACGGAAAACATATTTTAAGCCAAAAGAAACAGGCTGTTGCCTGAGCATGGAGAATAGATTACAATTTTAAACTATAGTTTGCCTGATTTCTAACAGGCAAACTATAGTTTAAAAACTATAGTTTAAAATTGGATAATTAATTAGTGATAATTAATCAATTGGATAATTAATTTAAACATATTAAACTAATAAGTATAATAAACTCGTTTATTATTATAATTACTAAATGGTAATTAATATTATAATCCAAAGTACAAACTAATGTAAACTAAACATTGTTTATAATATAATTTTAAAATAATTTTTATAAGTTTAGACTTGATTAAGTTGACAAGAAGCCAAATTAGTTTTATAATTCACACCCTAATTAAACTACTCATTTGTAATTAGTAGTTACTACACCTTTTCAAGATGTAATTGAGAAAACAAAAATTGTAATTAAGAATCGTAAGATGTAATTGAGAAAACAAAAGTTGTAATTAAGAAACGTAAGATGTAATTGAGATAACGTAAGTTGTAATTAAGAAACATAAGATGTAATTTAGAAAACGAAAATTGTAATTAAGAATCGTAACATGTAATTGAGAAAATGTAAGTTGTAATTAAGAAATAGAAAGATGTAATTGAGAACACGAAAATTTTAATTTAGATATCGCTTTAAAGGAGTAAGTGTAAAATGGCGCTTAAAAAAAATGGCGCGTAAAAAAATGGAGCGTATAAAATGACGCACTTAAAAATGACGCAAGATTTGTAGCGTAAATTTAATTTTTGAGGGAAAAATTTATAATTTTTGGGCAAATGAATTTAACATAATAAACACTAAAAACATTTTAGGGAAAAATTTATAATTCAATTAAAACTTATATAATTAAAAATCACTTCATTGATCATTTAAGCACCAACTTGTACGTCTTCCATATTTAAAATAGTTGCATAGTGCGTGGTTGTGTGTTGCACCGCACGTGCACAATCTCCTTCCATTATAGTATTTTTCGCCTCAATTATAATTCGTCCTAAGTACTGCATGCGCTGTTCCGCAATCCCGTCACCTAATACAGGTGGAATGCGAATTGCATTTTTAACGTTACTTTTAATTTTAAACCAGATCGTTTCCACCGGGTCCAACATTGGACTGTAAGGTCCCAAACGTAACAACTGAGCTGGTGAGTTATCAAACATCCTTTGCAAACGAGCGTGACAAGGAGCATTATCTGTTACGACGACCAAATCCTCCAAACGATTCCCGGATGTAACCCACTGGTGAAACATAGCCAACATCCACCCGTTACAGGAATCTGCTTTAAATGATCCCCTGCGAGTTTCTATCATGACGACATTTGTAGTTGAAATAGCTGCAATCAAGTGTATGTTTAAACCTTTTGAAGCAGGTACTTTCATAATTGCTCTTTTTCCTTGTCTCGCGCGTCCTTGCGTTTTTCTACAAAAAAGATTAAAATTTGTTTCATCCAACCAAACTATCTGACGACCATTTGTGATATGTTCGTTAATGTTTCTAACATATTCAGCTCTTTTTTGTTTGTTTTCATAACTGTTCATTGTAGAAGGCTCCTTGTGCACTTTTTTTAACGAGAACAATCTGCCTTCGAGGTAATTTGCTATTGTTGTTGTGCTAACGTTTATGTTAAATTGTCTTAATATCTTTGTTTTGATGGCCACCAATGTTAATTGACAATCATTTTCAATCCATGTTAATGTTCCTTCGATTTGATCTTCGGTCAACTTTTTCGGTTTAAAACCTCCTTTTCCGATGAAATTTGAATTTCCGCTGCGAACCCAATTGTATGCTGTCTTATATTTGATACCTAGCGTTTGCACGAGATTCACCTAATCTTCAAATCGCTCCGCACAATCAACAACTCTTCTCCTGTCATTTGGAGAAGATAAAACGTAACGTTTCCTTTCAACTTGTTCAGTTGTGTGTATTTCATGCCGACAAATCGGACAACTTGAATCTGGTTGTTCCAGAACTGGACGTAAACAAATTTGGTGACATAAATGTTGACACGGATTTAGCTTAATCACAGACTTTCGGGTCATAGTGTATTGGCATATAACACAACGATCTTTCAATTCCATTATTATTACTTGTGCATACAAAAGCAAAATTTAAGATTATAACTTAAATTCATGTCCAAAAAGACCTTTTGCAACAACCTACAAACTTAGACTGTGAATTTGCTATTTTAATTTATGTGTTCTCAATTACAAGTTACGATTTCTCAATTACATATTATGATTTCTCAATTATACCTTACGTTTTCTCAATTACATGTTGTGTTTCTTAATTACATGTTACGACTTCTTATTTACATGTTGTGTTTCTCAATTACATATAACGTTTTCTCAATTACATGTTGTGTTTCTTAATTACATATTACGACTTCTTAATTACAACTTTCATGTTCTCATTTACATCTTGAAAAGGTGTAGTTTGCAAGTGATCTTTTTTTTTATGTAAATTTAAATTTGATCAAATAAGGCATTTTTACATGCTAAAATTCTATGACATTGCATAATTTAAAAAAAAATTGTGATGATTTGTTATAGTAAAATACCTTATGCGCTAAAATACTTATTATTGCAGTATTTTACAATATGCAGTACATACAATAATTGTAGTAAAATGTTAAAAAATGTTTTTCAACAATTAGTATTATTCCTAGATAGCTAGATCTGCAACATAGCAAATTTTACCTATGTAAGTGCAAAAGCTTCGGTTTGAAATGAACATGTAAAAGTTTATTAATTGCCCAGTAGTTATTTCATTATACCAATATGAATTATTTGCAATGTAAAAAACGCAATCCAGGGATGATCTTTTTCCGGATATTTCCGTAATTCCGGATATTTTTTTCAAGTTTTAGTTTTTCGGATATCCAAAACGTTTTCCATACATACAAGTTTAAGTATATATTTTTGTAATTATTTTTGTTATATATATATATATATATATATATATATATATATATATATATATATATATATATATATATATATATATATATATATATATATATATATATATATATATATATATATATATATATATATATATATATATATATATATATTAAATTTTTTCACTTTTTTACACATCACTCATAAAAAAATTACGAGAAGTTTGAATAAAAAGTTAGATACAACTCAGCTGAAAGCAAAAGGAAAAGGAAAATAAGGAAAAACATATTCCGAATTTTTCCTCCATGTTTTATCTAAACAATTTTCCAGACTTTTAAAATATGACCTGGATGATTTATGACAATCATTTGCAACATGGGCATATATATAAGCTCCAACAGCTAAAACTTATATATATATATATATATATATATATATATATATATATATATATATATATATATATATATATATATATATATATATATATATATAAAACGGACTCCCTGTAGTATTTTGTTAGCGTACGAGCTTTCACTCCCTAATAATTTAGCGTACGCCCTTTCATCCCAGGTTATAGGGAACGTTGTATTTAAATTTCCAAACATCCGTCGCCCTGGAAATTTATACATTGGCAATTGTTAGCAATATAAAAACAATAAAAAACTTTTTTTAAAAACTGGTTAAAACAAAAAAACCAAAGAATGGTAGGAATTAATCATTTACCTGAAAATAAGCTTTATTTACCTGAAAATTTAAGTTAAGTATTGTCTTAAACTGATTAAGTGAAAATTAGGTTAGGATCAAATACTTTACCATCAAACATAGCCAATAAATAATAATGTAAAAATAAATTTAACATTTTTTAAACAAGCATCCTGAAAATTTCATCTTTTTGTAAATTTGTACTACTTCTATAACAGAATTTAAATATAATACCTTTCCAATACAATGCGTTGTCATATTAAATCTTATTTAAGTTTATCATATCTTATTAAAGTATTTTTAAATGCAGCTATAATGTAAGAAGATGTTATGTCTTTTTAAAAAGTCTCACAAAGTATGCAAGCAATGTGTTGAGAGTTTACGTCTGCGGGCCAATAATAAAACGCGTTTTTGTTTAAAAAAAAACGCGTGAAAAGTTTATATTTGATACTACTTTTGTTTAATGAAAACATCAGAATTTAAGAATAACAATAAAATCAAAAGAGAATATTCTAATCTATTTTCAGCTATTAAACCCAGTGTCATTTTTTAAACAACTAACTCGCGTAAAAGATCTTATTAAGATTTTGATAGTCTTGAGATTCATAGGGGATTCGATCAGTATGAATTAAATAATTTAGCACGTAATTTGGGTCTCTCAAACTAATCCTCAGAAATTCTAGCTGCAAGACTAAATCAGAAAAACTTGCTTAAAAACGGAGTCAAGGTTGTACCTTTAAACTAGAATAAGTAGAAGTAAGTACATTTTACTTTGAAAGGACCGGTAGCTTTGCGTTTTGCAATAAAATTTCTGGTTTACTAAAGGAAATTAAAGCTTTCTATCTACAATTCAAAAAAATGAAGATTGTTTATTGATAGCTCAAAGCAAAGCTTAAAGTGTGTCCTTTTACACAATGGCAGTTTATATGGTATAGTTCCTATTCGGTTATTCTTCGTGAAGAACATGGAGATATTAAGATAGTCATTGAGTTATTGCAATACAATAAATATAACTTGGTCATCTGTGGTGACCTCAAGAGGTGTGTTTGTATGTAGGACAGCAGAAATCGAAAGAAGCATTGAATAGAGAAAACTTGTACACTTTTTAACAGAAAGAAAATATATTTTATAAAAGTATTGCTAACTAAGGGTGACTGTTTGAAGTATATCATCTCATAATTTCCTGACTTTCGTTTACAAAAATTAAGGGTGGTGTGTTTGATGGTCCACAAATTTAGCAGCTTATCAAGAACTATATTAGACCTTGAGAACAAGCCTTAACTATCATTGAAAGATCTTGTCAAGAAATTTATTAGAAATACAAGTGGACGTAATTACGCAGAAATTGTTCAGAAACTTTAGAGACCTACAAAGCACTTGGTTGTACACACAGAAAGTAGATGTTAAGAAAAGGCAATGAAAAATGTTGACCACTGCACAACATTTAATTTTGCCATTTGACTCAAAAACATTATTGTTGACTACTTTCAACGTTTTTTTTTTTAATTTACACTTTTGCCAATAAAAAAAAATTTACAGTCGTAACTTATAAAAAAAATAATTATATGACCGGGGCTAGAAGAAGACAAATTTAGTCTTATCATTAAGCCCCAAAAATTACTAGACAAAATATAGTTTAACAATAAAATATAGTTTCAATGTATATATTTCTGATTTATATTATAAAAGAAAATTTAAATATATCGCATACCGTTTAAAATTTATAGTTTTTCAAAGAATAAGATTTAACAATTTTTTTGTAAAATAAAAGAAACAAAATTTAATAAAATATAAAAATGACAAAAATAACATTTAAGACTTGGTTTGAAAAATAAGAAGATATAATTTCATATAAAAACATTTTATTGGTAGAGCATTTTATAGTTTAACTTATTTAATTATATTTATAATACTTTTCATTACCAATTAAGTAAAAGCAAATAAACAGTATAAAATAAAAGTAAAAGATTAATAAATAATGCAAAAATAAAAAATAAATTTCTCAAAAAGAAGATTATTATTTAAAATGATAAAAATATATGTACAATTGTTGATTAATTATGTATTAATAATCTAAAGTAATTAATTAATTAACTATTATTTATTGATTTCTAATATAAAGAAGTTTTATTAGAAAAAATTTAATTCATTTTCAGTTAACAAAAGTAATTGCTTAAGTTTTGTTTTGAATTGGTTTAGAGAATAATTAGTTTTCATTTCATTATTTAATATTATGTTCCACAACTTTGGTCCTCGGTTTACAATAGAGAATTTAGTAGCGGAATAACAAGTTTTGGATTGAATGAAGTTGTATTTTGAAAATCTCGTAGGGTATATGTGATTAATTTTTTCAAAAATTGAATAAAATAAGATTGGTAATATATTTTTATCAAGTTTGAACATGAAAATAAGAACTTGATAGAGGTTTAGTTTATATACATTTAGGATATTGAGTTTATTAAAAAGTGTTTGTGTGTGTGAGAAACGATCTACGTTTGAAATTATCCTTATTGCCTGTTTTTGTTTTCTAAGCAATTTTTTTATTTTCGTCGCGTTAGTGCTACACCAAGCAATGTTCGCATAACTTAAGTAGCAATGAATAAAAGAAAAGTAAATGTTTTTTAAACAAGATCGATGTAATAACTGTTTTGCTTTGTACATTATACCTAATTTTTTTGATATTTTATCTTTAACTACACCTATATATTCCCTACAGGTTACATTTTCGTCTAGAAACACGCCTAAAAACTTTATTGATTGCTCTCTCTTTATTAATTGATTGTCAATAAAAAGGTCTGGAAGTTCTAAGGGATTATCTGAATTTTTTATGTAGGCGATGGAATAAAGTGTATTTTGTTTTAGTAATATTTAAAGATAACTTGTTTGATTTAAACCGTTGGGTTAGTTTGTCTAGTTCTTTGTTTAATGTTTGGAATAATATATTGATATCTTTATTGGAATAAAACAAGCTGGTATCATCTGCAAATAAAATTGTATTTAAAATGTTAGAAAATTTATTTAAATTGTTTATATAAACAAGAAATAGAAGTGGCCCTAAAATTGATCCTTGAGGAACACCACATTTAATTGTCTCATAATTAGTTTTTCCTTCATCATAAACTATATACTGCTTCCTATTGGTCAAATGTTGTGTAAATTAACTCAACTTTTTATGATACATTTTTAAACACAAATGTTGACAACACATTTTGACAACACAAATGTTGAGAAAAATTACTTTAGTGAGAACTGCAGTGTAAGCAACTTTTTTTAATTTCTTTATACAAATACTGCACATTTACCAAATAAACTGAATACCGCATTCGAGAATAAAGTCATTAGATTTTACTCACGTTTTAACCTGAATAGTAAACTAGATTTTCTACATAGCAACTTCGCCCTTTTCGAAAAATCTTGGTGCTGCTAGTGAGATGCAAGTTTAAAAATTTCACAAAGATTTGAAGTTCGTAGAAGAACGTTATCAGGGTAGGATGTACATAAGATGGTGGACATATATTCATTGTTTTATATGCATATATAAATATATTCATTGTTAATGAATCTTTATTATGTACTCATTACGTTTTAATATCAAAGAACAAAAATATATATAAAAAACTATTTTTATTTATGTTTACTCCTTATCATAAACGCGTACCTCGCTGTATCCATCTTTTTTCTTTCTTCTCTTAAGCGTTAATTTTATTGCGTTACTGTTGAAATTTTATTTTCTCCATTTCTTACAAAAATATCTTTAAAGATATAAAAAATTGAAGTTTTCAATAGGTTATTTTCAATAGTTTTAAAACTTGATTAAAAAGCTTAAAGTGAAAGTGAAAGTTTTGTGAAGTAAATTAAAAAAAATAATAATACTTGCTATACTTATAACCTTTTAGTTATAAGTCTTAAAGATACCACAAAGCCATAAATACTTTAAAATTAGAAAGATCTATTAGATTGATCCCATGATAATCAAAAAACCGATTGCGAATTAATAATTTATTTCAAGTAGTACTCAATCAAACTTTTTTTTCAAATTAAGAATTTTATATCTTTCTGTAATCGAGGTTTATCGTCCTCTGGCTAACTGCAATATAGAGCATACCAAAGTCTGGAAAAACAAGTTCATTTCACTAAAGAGCATCGTAAACCGCTTTAACGGACCAAGAGTACGTGAGTTTTTACATATAAACTGATGTCAACATTCAATTACCTCAACCTACATTTTCAGATTTCGCTCGCCTCGGACATCTCGGTCTCGGAAACTTTGGTCATTTTTCTATCTCAGAATCTCGGTCTAGGAATACCGAGAAATTAATGTAAAAATATAAAAACCGAGATTACTGAAAATTATTGAAAACCTTCAAATTTTAAGCTTTCGTTTTTTAACGAGAGAAGAGTCAAAACGTTTTTGAGTAAACAAGAATCCTCAGTATAAATTTTCTCGCAAGGAACTATGTTTCACGTATTTTACCGAAGGAAAAAATTATGATTTTGAAGATTTATATTTTTGAAGATTATTGCATTTAATTATTCTCAGTTTTAATGTTTTTAAAAATCGAATAAGTTGCAATTGCAGTGCAATATTTTCTCATTAATGATTCTAATGATAATATGATTTGTCGCTTAAAAAAACTGTTTTAACTAAAAGGTAAGTGCTTATTAAATTTATTCATAAAAAAGCTATTTTTAATTTATGACATTTGTTATAGCAACTGCAACTATAATGATTTTTAAAATTTAAAAAAAAACAGATTTAAATATTGAAATCGAAAAAATTGCGAGTAAAACTTATTTGAAATGGCAAAACTACTGTCTAGTTTTGAAAAATGACAAGTTTCACGTTGAATGCACATTGTGTCCTGAAGGTGCGAAGGAAAAATTCATCAAACGAACAGACTAAAATACAAAAAAAATTCACGCTCATTTATGGAAGTTCCATCAACATTGCCATGTTCCTTCTGCTGACAAATCCAAAAAATAAACGCATCATCATTCTTGCTAAAAAAGGATTGTCTCGTTTTTTAATGTGAAACTAACATTGACTGACAAAATTGTTGCTAAGCTAGCATCTAATAGATTGAGAATTAGAAGATGAGGAAGAATTTTTCATTGATGAGAGTTTTGGTACTAGACAATGCACGATCCTGCATTGTCTAGTACCAAAACTCTCGAAGGTGTTTGAACTATTGTAAAAAAGTTTATAAACTTAAATTAGTCAAAGAGTCTTTTGTCTCTAAATAATCAGACCAATCATCAAAAAACTTAAATTAGTCAAAGAACTTAATTTAAGTCTCTTGTCTCTAAATAATCAGGCCAATCATGTCTAAATGATTTAAGAGTTTTTTTATAGCTGGGATCATTGCTTTGAAAGTTTTCAACATTTTCAATGCACTGATTATTTAGAGACAAGCATTTCTGAATTAACTCTGTAACCATGTAAAATGGCTATAGATGCCATGAGTGGCAATGATGTTAACTTGAATATAGCGATTATAATTTTTGTTAGAGGAACTGCGAACAAAGAAAAGTTTTATTTGTGATCGTTTAGTTGAAGAAATTCAAAAAGAGATTCTTAAAAGACGTCTGATCTTAGCTGTTAGTCTGCTCAAATTTCTCAACAATCTAGGAATTCTTGAAGGACCGAAAGTGTCCCCATTCTCATTCTCATCAAATGAAGAAATGAAGAAGCGAAAAGCTCTGGCTTAAACATTTTTTCACTCCATCCAGTAATGATGACAGTGAT